>JAPMOR010002761.1:6953-32216 GCA_026543865.1 Argiope aurantia | reverse complement strand
AAAGTTAAAGAATTAAAAAAAATACCAATTTTTACTATATACATATTATATTCCTGTTATAATATGTATCATTTTCCACGATAAAAGAAATTAATCATCTATTTCGAAGGCGATAATTAATATAAAAATTGTATAGTCAATTCATTATTTGTTGAGACGTTAGTTCATTAAAAAAAAAGGATTATGATCTTCTATTACAGAAACGAAGGAAAGCGGACTCCAGGACTACTAAGAAATGTGAATTGATTTAATTTTCAAAAGTAACAAGTTTTATATATGTATATATATATAATTAGCTGCTGAATCTAACAAGAATAATTGCAATATTAATATCTTTTTATCAATAATTAATTCAAATAAGATGGTGCAAATTCAATTCATTAACTGAATTTGAATGAAAGCATTAGATATGCGAAAGTGAACAAGAATATCCTGAACGCACAGATTGTTAATTCGAGGGCGAAATTTAATTATGGTTAGGTTTTCATATTTAAAAGAAAAGGTACATTTTTTTTCAGTGTTGGAAACAAATGAAAGAGCAAATGAAATGTTGAAATTAACTAAATGAATTGCATAGAGAATTTTTCTTTCTTTCGCGCTGAGAAATATTTCAGGAAAAAAAATAATCTGATATGCAAAGTCATTTATTTCATTGTCTCCTTTTAATTATAATAGGATCCATTTTTATTTGTTTTATAAATGAAAGTGGGCAAAAAGTTATTTTATAAGGAATAAATTAAATTAGAATAAATTATGTGAACTAAATAATTTCAAACATATAAGAAGTTTCCGAATTTTAATTTCAGAAATTATTCCCTTTATGATCGCGTAATACGTTGCATATAACAAAAATACGAAAGCGACAAATAAATAGGATCTTGCTTAAATGTATTGTTCAGGTTACTTGAATTTTGTGTAGCTGCCAAAACTGCATTTGCGGAAAGATGGACCCTCCCTACCCCTTTTAATATACATTTGGTCTAATTTATCATTTATATTCATAAATATATTTATTAAAAATAGCTTTTAACACACTTTTTTATGGGTCTCACTGTGAAATAGAGTCAGTTGTATAAACTGACAATTTATCTAAATGAATGGGTCAGTTCGAAATCTAATTATGAAATAATTTAAATTCTAAAAATATCATTGTCATCTAAAATACATCTGAATATAAAATTTCAAAATTCCAGCATATGAAAAACAAAAGCGTAAAAGGTCTTGAAAATTGCCTTTATTCAAATTCCAAATTGAACCAAGTTGAGTAAAAAATTTTAAAAAGCGCATAAAACATATGAAAAACACATATTAAAAGATTAAAAGTATACAAAGCATTAAAAAAGCATAAAATGTAACCAAAGCTATTGCATTTGAAGTCTATCTGAAATGAATGCGTTTAGCTCTATTCGGATAAGCTGCTGAAACCGGAAATATAGAGTCAGATGAATAACTTTTTTGATTATTATTGGTACTGATTGATAAATAAGAACCTGAAATACAAATTCAAATGTTACGAAGTGAGTGAGAAATCACGGAATATAAATCATATGATTCAAATATTGGATTTTTTTAAAACTTTCGTATTAATACAAAAGAACGGGGTTTAACCCTTTAAAGGCTCATTTTTTTCTAGTCATATTATGTTAAAATACTTTTAGGCTTGAAATTAGAATAAGAAAAGGGATTCATTTAGCTTATTACATAAATTTAATTTGATTCATTCATTCATTTGGTTAATTAATAATTAAGTAACAAATCAATACACGTCATTTTTTGTGAGATAAAGAACTGAAGCATCTAAGTTTCTGTCTTTCTAAAAAAAATTGTCAGAACTTATAACAACCTACATTATTTCATACAAAGATTAATACATTTGGGGGGAAGCATACTTCCCACGGCCCTAGAAAGGGTTAAAATAATTGGCTAATATTATAGAAACTTCGTCGCTTAGAATATTTCGTGTCATTTGTTTTGGGGTTATGAATTAACAAAAATAATGTTCAAAATCGCTTTCTATTTTACTGTCTTTTGTACAATTCATGATACCATGCAGTGAATCGTTTCTCATTTTAAATATCGCCACTACTCCCTTCAAAGCACACGCTCCTAAATTAAAAGACGTGATGCATAAGCCCTCATAAAATGGAACATTTTTCTTGAAAATATTACATTTATGGAACATAACACTTACGCATTTAACGTTGAATGTATGGCATTTCAAGCCTAATGCACAAAGTTCTTCTGAAATGGCACGGGATTTAATGGAATAGTTTCGCGCTGTAATGATCCAGGAATCGGTGCTTCATTCGAGTCGCCTTTCAGCAACGCTTTTTGCCGAACCACGCAAAGAGATCGCCGCACCTTCTGCTCAGTAAAATCAGTGCAAAACACTTGGCAGTGAAATTCACATGTGTGTTTTGGCTTTAATTCCAGAAAGGAATTCTGAAACTCTTTACCTACTAAATATCTACAGTCTCACATTTTAAACGAAGGATTTTTATAAAAAAGCAGAAATGATTTTGTATTTTCCCAAATCGTTTCACTGCATCATCTGTGCAATTAGATTTAAAATGTTGCATTTTTAATCTTGTGAGAGTAGGAAAATTTTTTAACTCGGAATCTATGATCCAAACAGCATCTTTTAAAAGGGAGGAAAATCCTTAAACTTCATTCAATAAAATTGTTTTGGGCTCTCTGAATTCCACCTTTTTATTTTTGTTCTTCGTTTAATAATTACAAAGAATAAGAGAAATAAGTTATTCATTCTTCTTAAATTTAATTATTTTTTTAAAAGTCTTTCTTCAAACATGTAAAATGTCCCTATGAATCTTAAGATTGTGCTTTTCCTAAAGCATTATAATAAATGCACCGGTCCCTGTCATTTGCTTTATTTTACTCACTTACATTGATGTGCCAAGAATATTATTATTTTTTAGGCGAGGGAGAGGGAGACGTGAATTTTTTTTATTATTAACTGATTTCGAATATAAAAGTCCGAGACTCGTTCGAACGTGGAACATATTAATTATTTAAAAATGATGTTTTTAAAGATTTTTCTATTTGCCGCTAACCTTAGATGACAACTGAAAAGTAATATGCTACTGATTTATATTTTTTGACTGATTCAATTGTACATTTAAATTAACATACTTAAATATAAAATTTTTTTAATTTTATTTCATTTCCTATCTGAAAAATATTCTGAAATTTTCACACACACACACACACCAACATGCATTTCATTTATTCCGTTTTTCCCGTTTCGTCGTTAAAATCACACGCAAAATTTATTTTTTTGAGTCACCGCGTTCCATATTCCTGGATATGTTGTGTAGTAGACACGTCACGGGATTGGGCTCATAACTGATACACGTTACAATTTCTGATAATAAAACCACACGCCAAATTTCATTCATTAAATCTTTCTCTTTAGCTTAGATGTGTTTTGCCAACATTAAAAAAATAGAATAAATTGTTGTAGATGTCACATTATCTATTTGTATCGTTTTCAGATTTTTGTTCCAACAGCAAGACAGAAATGATTCAATTCTATCCAAATAAATATATGGGCTCGGGAAAATTAAAAATACAGGAATTCATCACAAGATTCAATTTTTAGATGACTGCCTTCTTTTAGCGAAAAAACAAAAAGTGAAGAGAAATCAAAATTCGTTATTCTATTCAGATTTAGGATATTGAGTAAGGAACTGAGGTCATGCTTCTTTGAATACATCTTTATTTCTAGCCCTTGAAGCACCTGATGGCTTTCGTAAGAATATTAGATTCCGAAATTCCCGAAAGGAATCTGGCTGTTCATTTTATATTTTTGATGAAACCAGTATGTTTAAAAAGATCGAAGTACAAACTAGCAGCAAGTATTCTAGAAAAAAAATTTGAAAATGCCATCTTTATTTTTTATTTGGAAGCTAAGCCAAAATGGCGGATGGACAGATTTTGAGTGCAGCTGTAATAAGATATCTCGCTTCTAGTTAAAAAAAATAGAATAAAAAGGAACTTCGCGCTGTTCCAATTCGAAACAGAAGCACAGAAGACATTCTTGTTCCGCGAATACCGTTTGCATAGATGAAATTCCAGAGCTTTACCTGCATTTTGGGGATGCAGTTTCTCCAATCTCTATCGGGTTATCTTGTCACTGGATGGAAACAGAAGACAACGCTGCATCCGGCGTATTAAATTTTCACAGTTTTTTTCCCTCCCGTCTTCTTTTGCGATATTCTCAGCACAAGATATTTTTTTCTTCCCATTCCATCTACTGCTTATTCTTGGGTTCCATTTCGATACTCTTTCCCCTGCATTGAAATATTCTTTGGCATTCGTTTCTGTAACCTCCCCCTCCTGCGCTGAAAAGGAGAGAGGAAAATAAAGCCTCTTAAGGGGAAGGGAGTCAGATTTTTTCATCATTCTCCCGACAGCAGGAAGACGTTACCTTTCGGAAGATATTTTGCACCGGAAGAAGAAGCACGTGCGAAAAATTAGTCAAATTTCCTTGTTGGACAATTTTATTTATTTCTTTATTATTTTTTTATACTTTTACTTAAGTCTGTATACACTATGCGGATAGTAGGATAGTAGTTTACAGTCGATTCTCCATTTATTCCTTATCATAGTATTAATGGAATGGAATGGAAATAATTTTCGAAATCAATATTAAAACTCTCTTATATCTTTCAACCCTCGGCATATTCATCATAATCTGAAGTGCGTTTTCTTCTTATTCTTTTTTACTACACCACTAAAGACTGCATATTTTCTATTTGAATAGACACAATAAGTGGAGTTGGTGCTAAAATTTTTCTCAAAGTGAAAAAATTCCTTTTCGTAAATAATGTGATTAACATATGAATTTAGGTCAAACTTTGGGAAAGAATGTTCATTCCTTTTAATAACATAAACTACAAACTAATTCAATTCTCGAGTTTACCAAATCAAGGAGAAGCGCATTCAATAATATCGTCGCATGTATATAATGTCCATACCTTTTATTAATATAAACTGCAAACTAATTCAATTCTTGAGTTTACCAAATCAGGCACAAGCGCATTTCATAATATCGTCGCAGGTATGTAATATTTTTCACCGAAATCTATTTAGTTCATTGGATTTAAAATTGGATTCGATATTTAGTATTAATAATATCGTATTTCCTTAATTGTTTATAATTTTTTTATTGCTTGCAGTTTCACATTTTTTCAATATAAATTTACAGCAAAGGAAACAAATAAATTTTATTTCTTTAAATATTTTTAAGAATCAATTTTTCATTTGTAACTTCTTTTCTCCTAAAAGAAAAGTGAAGCAAAGTGTTTTTTTCATATGATTGATAAACTTTCATCATTTTTCTAAAAATAATAAAATCCGAAAAACCTTACAATTATTCAAATATTATATTAACATTTATTCACGCTAGTTAGACAGAATTTGCACAGTATGGTGGATCCCTTTAATATGACGAATTTTGTTTCCACAATTTGTATCTGACATAGCCAGAAAAGGATGCTACATGGTGTTTTGTGCTCACATGTAAAATTTCATTAGAATGGCGTACCATCTTTTGCCACCTGGTAGGCTTCAAGGAATACATAATTACATATTTTGATTAAAATTGTTTTTCACTTAAAACGCTTTTTTAAATAAATGTTTACCAATATATGCCTTTCAAACAAATTAAAGTTGTATGAGTAGCATTTAGATATTATTAATGCAAGAACAAATTTATAAAGATGACATTTATAATTTTAGCTTAATAACATTTCAAACAACATGAAAGTTCTTCTATCGAATTTTTGCATGGATTTTCGTGATTACATTTATTCATTTATTTTCATCGAACCTTCTCTCTGAAATTTTGTACACTATATAGCTGACGATTCTGTCACAGGCCGTGGTGGCCCGGTGGTTCTGTCACAGTCTTTCTTGTCCTTCCAACTGATGCTCGAAATCCAAATGCACAACAAAAGATTGCATCGAACCCGGATATGCGTGTGAGGACCAATGTTCCCAAATTGAAACTTAAGGAGGAACTTATATTTATTACGTTACATTTAAATGAGCTTATTTTTGCGTGAATTTTATTTCAGTGCAATTTTATAGAATAGACTTAGAATATTTCTGGTTGTCTTTTATTTCTTATCAATAGTTATTTCTTGTTTGGATTTTTTATCTTGAATCTTGTCCGGAATTTACAGAAAAAAATGTTATACATTTTATTCTATTCTGTATTTGTAATGAGTTTGTGACGCAATATTTTTATAACACATTTTTTTTAGCATTCTTTAAATCAAATAAATTGATATCAAATACAACGATATTAGTAATAGGATAATTTATTCACATATAGCGCAGATACCTGATATCGCATTTAAAATTTATATTAAATATTGTTATTTTTTTAAAAATAAAGTAAATATTAACAATTATGGATGGTTCAAAAGATATTAAATAATGCTAAAAAAATATGGCTATTTAAAATTTCAAGTTTTCTTTAGACAGCCATTTTGAGCTATCATAAAAGATAACCAAGTTTATAAACATAAGGTTTGGAAAATTTTTAAATCAAAAAACAGTACAGATTCGATACCTAAATTTTTTTTTCCAAAACAGAAATATTTTTTTCATTTTTAGAACTTATCGAACTTATGTATTTTAATCAGCGACATCTATTGGTAAACATGCGAAGTATCTATATAAACGACAATGGTTTTGGGTTTTACTAATTTACTATTACCATCATTGTTACCATTTATTTATTGTTATCCTTTTGAAAGTTTTCCATTCAATATTATTGAGTTATTTAATGTATAAATACCCCAATCATTGAACACTCCAAATTGCATTTTCGACATTCATTCCCTTTTACATTTGATTTGAAGAATTCTGCTGCCGAAGTTGGTTTAACGATTTAAGAGTGGTGATTTCAATGTCAATGACAAAAGAACGGCAGGATTTATTGGACAAAAATGGGAAAAATTTGTAGAAAATGAAGGAAAATATTTTGATTGATATAATTTTTCTCAATAAATGCCTTTTTTAAAGTGAAAAAAAATGATCAAAATACATGCAAGCACTTAATATAATTGATCTAAAAAGGAGTATATATTTACATTGTTACAAACATGCAATTTTGCTTCCCAGCACAAATAGTGTCATTATAAGAAAGATCGTTTTACAGTTATCTGTATTGGATGCTGTCGGATTCCGAGTCAGTTATCCCAGAGCATGAGAACAAACTTCTTGACCATATGGCGACTTGGCGACGAATTTGGCGACATAATAAATAATGCTCGAAACTTCGAGAATTTTGTCGATCGTCCATTAGGAATAGAGATATGCCTGATTGGTCTAGAAGCTTCTAGCCCTGCTTCCCGGGAACTATAAAAGGCTGTGGTGTCGTCGTCGTGAACTGTAGTCGGAGTCGCGGACAAGTAACGAGTCTTCGAGAGGATAGTGAAGCAACAGCGGAGTACTAGCGTTGTGTGGAGCTATTGATGTGTGCCTAATTCTGTTGTCTACTGTGGAGGAAGCGTCGTATATTGTGTGTAGTAACAAGTTGTGAGAAGTAGTGAGTCGGCAACTAAAGCGAGAAGTTCAGTCGTTGAAGAGACCGTAGAGCGAAGCTCCGAGGATCCCCTCTCCTGATGGATTCTGTCTGGCAGCTCCGTGTGCTGTGGACAATTACTACTTGTGGGCTACTGATGTCTGTAGTGTGCTATCCTGTGTTTGTCTGTGTACTTGTAGTCTTTGTATTAATATCTTCGTGTAAAAAAACGTCGTTGTTTTCTACTGAGGCATGCTGCTTGTGTTCTCACACCATACACCCACTATCAAAAGAGTTAGTTTTATTAACGTTCCGTTGTAAAGCAACACTAGGGCTATTTTGGGACTGATTTCGTAATTTTGTACCGCTGTCAGATGACGACACCTCAGCTGGCACCCTCTCTCCACACAAGATTACACCAGCAGGAGGGCATTTGGCCTTACGGATTTAACGTGCAACAAGCCCCCTTACACGATGGTTTGTCGATAGAATCGGGTCTCGAACCTAAAACCCTATGGCTCACGAACCGAGACCTTACCACTAGGCCACCGCGGCCCCCCACTATTAAAAGTATCCTACGATAGAGGAAAAATCCGTAGCAATATATACTTGATATCCGATCATTTATCGAGTCAGTTTAACGAACCAAAATTACAATAGCCTTCGTAATGCATTGGTTAATTAATTCAAAGAACGTACGGAAATTCGTACAAGAATAGTGATTAACAACTATTCTACCAGCAATATTAAATATGAACAATATTTCGAAAATATTGCAGGCCTCAATAAAGTTTATCTTGTGCTCTAACCAGATACGAGCAAACATCTAAGACTCATTTAGAAAGGCATGCATACTTCTGTTTGACTCCTCGTAGAACCTGATTACTGCACCCAATAAGTGTGCATAAGCATAAATGGATTACTTCGTAGCAACAGAATTCTAAGAATATGACGAAGATTCTAAGAATTTAGCGCAGCTGTTGATTTTCCAGGGTGGAACAACCCAAGTTCTGATGTAAAGTGCTGTTCTGATCTGAAGCCATGATTTCATGAGCTCATTATTCACCTCTATTCAAATGCCATTTTTATTTAAAACAATTACCGGAATGCGGGGAGAAGTGGCAATTTCGACCCTAATGTGGATTCTTTCTTCCCAAAAGAGCGTTGGTGCAATCTTCGTTCTGATCGCTTTAAAAAAAGAAAAAGAAAAAAAAAAGGGGGGGGGGGGAAACGACATCTAGCTAACAAAATAAAAAAAATATTTTTTCATTAAAATTTTGTATTTGAGTTCTATTATGCAGATTTGTTAGCGAGGCACGTTTCAAGGCACACTTGTGCAGCTCGTTATGCAGCTGCTTCGTCCGAGTCCTAGTTTCAGAATTTGAAATTCAAATTGTTTCGTACTTATTTAACCGAGAGTAGAAAATTACAGTAGTTGTGCAGCATTTCCGTTCGAAAAATCATTGTGTTTGAAGCCGAAACAAGTTGACGAGTAGCCGTCGTTTCTCTTTCAAGAGTGATAAGAAACATCTTATACAAGAATAGCTATTCCTATTTAACTGTCGAGATAACCATACCTTCGATGTTGATATTGGGAGCAAAATTTTATTGCTTATTCTTACATAGCCCTTTCTTGCAGTTTTATAAATGAAGTCGTTGAATTTTGATAATTTGATGATTTTTTAACGAGAAATGCATGGCAGTTGCAAATCATTTACTCTTTAATCATGACTGTTTTTTGGCCGCGGTGGCTTGGTGGTAAAGCCTCATCATCAGAACTGAGGGGTTTCAGGTTCGAGACCCGATTATCGAAGAACCGTCTTGTAAGCAGGTTTGTTTCACGTTAAATACGTCGGGGCCTCTGTCTGGTGAAATATGGAAGTTTGGGGAGGTGTTACCAATTCAAGAGTCGTCCTCGACGTCTGATCGCGGCTCAAAATACGAGGCCCATCCCATAATAGCCCAAGGGTTGCTTTAAAACGGGACTTTGATATAACCAAACTGAAAGGAATGTTCTTTTCCAGTATCAGAAATTCATGGGATAGCACTCAATTGGCGTTTATGTGAGGATTGCTACCTTATAGGTTTTAAAATTTAATACATCCCAGAAAGTAATTGAGTTAACATTTATAAAAATTTTGAGACTCTTTTGCGATGGTTGCAATTTTATAGTTTTTAACATTTACATACATATTTAATACTGGGAGTCATTATATCATTATTTACATAAAATAAAAGCTAGCCTTATGAATTATCTGAATTATATTTAAAATAAATTTCTATTTTACATTCTCATGAGTACGAAACCTATAGTAAGAAAGTATTGTAATCGTCAAAAAAATTTTAACTTGAGATTTTGACGCATTTTCATGAACTCCCTGACTTTAAAGACCATATTAGGCCAGAGACCATATGATAATTGTTTTTACAAGCCATTAAATTCGGTTTCTAATTTTAATCAGTTTTTTACAAATATTTGTATCATATTTAACATAAAATGAAAATAATATTCAACATGCACGTTATAAATGTGTGGGAAAAATTAACTTCGATCAGCGTGTCGACAAAACCTTAAATTGAAAGATTTACTCTTAGTGCAAACTAAACTTAAGAAAATGCAACGCTCAGCACGTGTTTATACTAAACAGAATAAATAGGAAATGTCATATTTTCTAAAAAAATAAGAGTGCAACAAAAAAGTGTTCTGTGAAGTATCAAAATAGCTGTATTATTAATTCAATAATTAGGTTTTATTTAAGGCATACATAGTTTAATAGATACAGAATATCCAGTCTACTCAAAGCCTAACAGCTAATTTATACAATTTCTTTAATAGGCGTATATATCTAATAAGTAGGGTCTAAATGAAATAAATTATCGTATTTATACAGTTTTAACCAATAAATCTTCTCATGAATTATGAATTTTAAATTTTTATACAGATCTTCTGTTTTGTGAGTCATATTTAATAAAATATTTTTGAGACATATTTTAAATCAAAAACGTTTGACTGTTTTCCAATTTAAATGGATTGAGTTATGAACATTTGAATGACGCAATTATATAAAAAGACAACATTTTAGACCTCAGCATCGACCATCTTAAAGGAAATATTCCAATCAGCGCTTGGGCGTTCCTCAAAACCGACTGTCTAAAATAATGAAATTGTTGATTGTCCTGAAATAATGATATTCAAAGATTTATAACTTGGTCAAATGTGATTGCAGAAAATTGAAACGTTAGGAATATCGAAGAACTGTATAAAATGTAGACTGCTTTCCGAAGTACATTTATGGATCGAACTAAAATATTATTCGATTATCGAGAGAGAGTTGAGAGATGTAATATAATGAGAAAAATATCGTAAGTCTTCTATAATAATATAAGTTATGTGATTATAGAAATTTGAAGCTTAATAATATTTTGCTGAATAAACTATGAAGGGATCAAGATACATAAATATTTAATTAAAAATTTTAGAGAGCATTATTCTTGACCAACCAGCTGGTCCAGATATTCAATATAATTCAACCAGGTATTCAATATAATAACCTGAACTTGAGCTATTATTACATTAGACGAATGAGACTTATATTTCCACCCAAACAACGAAGAAAAAATGAATTTGAATATTAATTATTGGTTTAAATGACTGACTACGCATGCCAACCATTTGCAGAATGAAATACCAAGTCATCTATGTCATGCCGTAGATGACATCATACCAACCATCTACGTCAAATCAAGTCACGTTTTCTACTACGTTTCCTGCGGCGTATTCACGGAACAGTGGTGGTGGTGGTGGTGGTGGTGGTGGGGTGTCCTCAAAACCCTCTTTGTACTCTCTAATAAAAGTGATTTTGTGTTTTAGGTGGATTTTTTTCCCGACCGAATGAAACCAAAATTTGACACAGAACCACAAATGCAGGCACAAATTCTCATAACAAATTGATATATTTAAGTCACTGCAGTTTTGAGTTTTCAAGATCAGTTGCTTCTGAAAGTACTAATCGACAGACGGCCAACCTGTTTTTGGATTTGCCTCATCGAATTTCATCCGTCTAGCTGTCTTCGTTTTTCAGTTATCGTGTTAACTTATACTCGGACAGCCGTGCAGACATTCTTTCAATATATTTTTCTCAAAATGTAATTGAAATCTTTCGATTGGATGTAAGCATTTCATAGTACATTTCATTCATCTAGCTTCTCCGTTTATGTTATCTTTGGCACAGACCAACAGGCATTTTCTTAAAATGTCTTTTTCGAATTCACACAGGTCCGAAACATAAAGATTCGTCAGGATCTCGAGGGCAGTTTCTTGACGATGATAGCTCTTTCTCTATACTTCGTATACTAGAAAGTGAGGGAGGGAACGAGTAACAAATACAGACAGCTGATGTTTTGTTGTAGGAAATGTGTGTAAATGTCCTGTATCTAATTGTTGGTTTTCAGCTATAAATTTGTATAATAAAAGGTCAATTCTTTTTTTTACTGTATTCAAGGTAGAACATATATTTCTAAAATCAGCAAATAAAATTAAATTTTATAAAATTAGCCGTATCGATTTCTGTGAAAATTTTAAATTTGTTCATTCAGAAACCATTAGTTAAAACTATATTAACAAGCTATGAAGTTATGTTTATGTAAGTACCAAAAAACATTCCCTGTTTTATCGTTGTGTCATTTCAATGTAAATTTTGTACATGCAATACTTTCGTTCAAAATGCGAAAATATGCTTTGCTCCATGAAAAGAATTTCAGACTGGATTTATTTGAATATGCATCTAGAGAGAAGTCTTCACCGCCCCTAAAAGAATTCTGAGCTCCGATTTAGAGCAGAAATCTTCTTGGATTCAGGAATGGCAGAAAACAGACCCCGAATCGAAATGGAAATGCTTTTCGAAGGTGGGTGGGGTGGATAAATCTCCGATTCTGTCGTGAAGAGCAATTTTGTAGGTATTTTCTGCAGAACTGCGGACTAAATGAGAAACTATTGCAACATAATAATAAAAGAATTATGTTTCAAGAAAGATACATAAACAGCTTCTCCGAAGGCAAACGGAAGCATTCGAATGACTGACAGCATTGGGGCCGACTAACATTGAGCCCAAGGGGTCATCACCGGCTACAGTACAATACCTCCCGTAGAAGGCTGTAACACTTCTCCTTTTTCCTCACATGGTAATTTGCATTCCGGTCATATGCAACGTCACCCGTTTTCGTATACATAGTGCATACGGACCACCAGATGTGGATCCTTTTTACTATTAGAGTCATTATGTCTGATCATTTGTTATATTCAAGAGAGGAGACACAATTGTGTGTCTCGTCGTTTCAAATAGATCCATCATGTCTTCAAAGCAGAAGAAGGTTAAGACTTCACAAATCACCAAGAAACGATCCATCATCAGCAACCGTTGTCATTAAGTGTCAATTGTAACGAACACGTATTCGAGAGGGGCCAGGGATACAAAGTTGGATCCTTAACAGATTCACACGATTGCAGGGAACCACTGCTGAGCATTTATTAGGTGATAGGGAACTCAAGTTCACCAATGAGAAAATCAGTGGCAGATATCTGACTGGAATAAAATGCGGTATTTTTGTTCGTTTTTAGTCAGAGTGAGGAGGAGAGAAAGGTTTCGAATTGAAATTAGGAGAGATGTCGATGTCCAGAGAAGTTTTTCTTGATATTTTGTGAAGCACCGTGTGATTCGGGTGTCGGTGGATTTCTGGAGCGGCCCCTGGAGTAGCCGTTTTAAGCTAACAGCCTGTTAGCGTCTTTTTAGTGTCTATTCTCCGATTTGATCGAGGAACTATTTCATGATTAAACTTTCAACTGTTGTGTGAATTTTGTAAATAATATTTACATAGATGAGAAAAAATTGGGTTTTTTTTTGTACACATATAAGGCTGTAAATAAAAAAATAGTTTTGTTACGCTACTCTTATTTGATAAACCTGCATCAAGATATAACAAGGGGCGGAGTAACTGATCGCATACTATTTTACATAAACTATCCCCCCCCCTGGGGGAGCTTTAGGTGATAGGAGGAGGATGAAGGACGCAAGCACAATATGACACTCTTCGCATCCAGCCTCGCAGTACAGTTGTATGCATTTTGGAGAGTTAAGAGTATGCATTTGTTTTAAAAACTGACGCAGTTTTACAGTTTTGAGGTCAAGATCACATACTACCATTTTCGTGTGCTTTTTATTTACGGTTTTTTTTATAGACATTTATTTTCGGCAGCGGCTTTAATCAAACACCTTTTCAGGGCAACTAATTATAATTATAATGATAATTATAATTATTTAGTTTTATGACATATTTTATCACAAAAGATTTCCTGCATTTTATTTTTTTTGTGAGATACTGACTTAAAAATATTTTTAGTTATATACATTACTTCGAATCTTATTTCTATATGCTATGGTGGCAGTTGAAGAATTTAAAATCTCTTAGAATTTTGAAAAAAGGTTAAACATTTTTATAAATATTCTGAAAATTTTAAATGTACTACATTTGACTTTTTTCATTAAATTTATTTGTTTGATGCCTATTTTGAAATTAGCAGAACTTTTTTACTAAAAATAAAATTCACAAATCTCATTCAGGGCTAGACGACAATAATAACCCCTTTCTCTCAAAGATTCCATACCGCACCAACGTGAGAATATTTTGAGAAATTACGTATTTTGTATTTACTGAGTTTATATATACGCCAATGGTTCAGAAGAATGAAGTCTGAAAACCGAAACCCCTACCAAATAACTTGTTTAATTTTTGGCTTTGTTAGATTAACGCCCTGTTTGAAAGCAACACGAGAGCTATTTTGGGATGAGCCCTCGTAATATTCAATCCCGGTCAAATGAAGACGACGCCTGAGCTAACACCCTTTCCCCAATCTTCTGTGCCACACCATTCGTAGAACGCTTGGCCCACGACGTCAGATTTAGCGTCTACCAAGCTCGCATACACGACGGGTCTTCCGTGGAATCGGGTTTCTAACTTGGAACCTTCCCACTAAGCCTTGCCACCAGGTCACCGTGTCCTAGCCAGATAACTGGAAGCGCAACACAACCTTGTGGTTGGATTTATTGATGTTCTTTGTGCTAGTTTCAAAATATTTAATACATCTAGTTAACGACACCAGAATTTGCAACCAATATATTTATTTTTCAATAATTATCAATTCATCTTGTGACATGGCCGAGGGTTTGTATGTAAACCACATATTCTTCTCGAAAGATGCATCTGTTTGGTTCGGATATTTGTATAATATTGGATTCCCAATTGTCTCTTCGATGTACAGCGATTTTGTGTACAATCTGGTTTATTGTTTGTTCTGAAATAATTCTAAAGTCCATAGGTTTGTATCTGATCTAACAACTCCTCCATTTTGCAAATGTTCCTAATATTCAGCGATTTTGTTAGCACAATAACTTTACTTACAACAAGATTTATTTTACAAAATAATAAAAGATAAAGAAAGAATTTTATCTTCAGTTTCATTTGCGGCCCCCAAAAGTATTAAACATAATTCTCTACCCTTGGTAAGAACTTTACCAAATGCTCTTCAGCTAATCAACTCATCTGGAGATGTCAATAAGATGTATCGTCAAATCTTTAAAATGTTTCCCAATTTTCTGCAAAATGGGTAAATAATAGCCACGAAGACAGACAGTTGTCAAATTCTGAGGCAAAAGATTTACCAAAATGTGGCTTCTTAATTAATACATCTTCCCCCTCTGCATCTATTAAAAGGCCCACCAAAAATACGAACGGTTAAGTTGATTTAAGTCCTTCCTCTGCATAAACAAGCACCCAATCCAACGACTGGCCTCCTTCATAATTGATATTTTCGAACCATTACTTTTGAAATTTCTTGTTTATAAATTCCCCATTATTTATGAACTGTCAGATTAATTTGACTTCTCTTGAGGCGGGGATCTCTGATGAGGAGGTACGGAAGAAAAATGTTGAGCTAAATGAAAATTCATCAAAACGTCAATTACGTCTCTTCTTTTCAGGTCCAGGAGCGCCTGATGCGCCCTGAAATAATGACGTAATTCACCCTTCCGGAGACATTGTCATAAATAATGCCGGGAAGAAGTTGAGTCGGCTCGTTTCGCGCGATACTGACTTGTGTCGATGGCGGAAACTCAAAATGAAGTTCCACTTCGGTTTTTGTTTCTGGTGGCCGACACAGAAAGGATTACAATAGAGAAAAAATTCGCTCTTGACGAACCTCCGTGCTTTAGACCTGCGGAGAAAATATTTTTAGAACTATACCTACTTTTTTGGCATAATAACTCAAAACCAAAAAAAAGCTATGTCAAGAACTAAGATTGAAATTTGATGATTACCCCCACAGTCCTGTCAATCTTTTGATTACTCAAAAACACAGTAAGCTGAAAGGATAGAAGAAATCCGATGTTTTTAGACCATGTTTGTATAAATCTTGGAAGAAATTTGCAATCTGAAAATCTGTTATTTCTTGCACATGTGAAAATAGAATTATTCAGAGGAGTAAAAAAGCTAAAAAGATGAAATTTACCGTATCATCTTGTCAATATTTAAACTTGTTTCAAATTCTTAATCAAACCTGTCAACCTATTTTTATTATATTCCGATTTATCCAAGTATATACGGACAAAAAAATGACACGAAAACGCAGAAACGCAACCAGCTAAACGAATGAAATTTAGCACATATTTTATGAATATATACGCAGGTACGAGGACCGAACCCATAGGTATTTATATGTTTATGAAGTCAAAAACTTAAGGACGCAGTTGGATATAGGAAAGAAATTCATTGTGTGGTCTTGGCGCCAAAATTGTGTACCTGCGTCAAATTTAGGACCTAAGTCATTTAAAGGATAAATCATTTACTTACGCTAATGTTACGAAACTTTTTGTCCAACTGGGGACATCTCGTAATTGATGATGAGAAGCTTCGGCATAGTAGTTGGTTCTCGTCATATACGAAAAGGTGGGTGTCACTACCTCCCATCGATTATGGGACATGAGACTATGAGACTCATGTGTCATAGTCTCAAAGATCGATTATGAGACTTCTTTCGGGAAGGATTCTACTGTGGCCGGTGATGGTTCTTACGACTCAACACAGTTTTCGCCAGTGTTGCTGTGGCAGCGGTTCGATTATTCAAATTTTTCCATGTGCCTTCGGGTCATGGTAGAAGTTTCGTAATCACAGAGTAGTCAATCTGTGATTACGAAACTTCTTTCAAAACATTCCATGTTCCAAGCAAAGCAAGTCCTGTAAAAGAATCCAAATTCATCTGCTTCATTAATATTCTGTCATTTACTGTATCTTTTTTTTTGATGTTTTCAATTCATGATTTCGGAATTTGCTATTGGAAGACGATGATTTTTACACTATCTTAGAAAGCGTGTTTAATCTTAAGTCATTGTGATTATGTATATAGTATGTATGTAAAAAGTCATTGTGACCTTGTATGTATAAACAGGGTGCTTCATAAATTCCTGCAAACTTCAAAAATTCATAATGACAGGAAATAATCCTCGGAAAATATTTCGACTCGCGTGTCTATGATCAGCGGGATAAACGAATGTACCATTACTTTCCATGTATAAATACAATGATTAACCGAAAGAAGGGAATCACAGTCATGCTGAGATATTTTATGCAAATCAGACTATAAATGAATTCGCAATTCGATTCCGTCAAGATGCTATCGTTACAATATCCAGCGTTTGTGATTAAAAATTTCTGCAAGAATAATGAACCCACAACTATTGTATAGTAAGAATTTTGTGCAGAGAAATGACTGATTGTGCAAAAAAAGTCTTATTTCATCGAATAGTATACTAAATTTAATATGACGCTTTGTGGAAATGGTGGGTTTGGTGGATTGTCCAGAAAGTGAAAGACCATCTTTGAGCTCGGACAGTGCCCATGTTGTAAAGAATGTCATATAAGAATGGGCAGCCGAGAAATCAATGGAGAGTAGAAGTGGTAGTGAAATTATGAGAAGAAAGGGTATTCCGGAATCATCGATTCGATATATCTTGCATGGAATCATGGATTTGTACTCGTACAAAATACTGGCATTTCACCATCAGATACAAACGAAAGATTAAACTTTGCAGAAGAAGCATGACATAAAGTTTATGGTAGCTGGTACAAAATGAGTTTGACTTACAATGGTTGTTGAACGTCTAGTCCACTTTTCACTACATGGTGATGTCAATATGTAAAGCAGTTGTATCTGAGAGCTGTAAAACCCTCGTGAATACCTGATAAACCATTGCAATCTCCTTATGTGACTGTTTGGTGTGGCCATTCATTCTAGGCTATTTTTTTTTAGCGTTGACTGTATTTTGCTGGAAAATCTGAACAGTCACTACTGAAAGGTATGTTACGTTTTTACGTGACATGCTGCATTGCTGAATAGGCATGCGCTATCAGTAGTCCTTTCATGCAAGATGGCGTCCCGCACCACTCTGCTTGCGAAACCAATATGTTCCTTCTGGAAACTTTTACTGAAGATCAAATACTATGTTGGTGTAGTAAGTTTAAATATGCTTCATGATCCCCAGATCTGAATTTGACCGATTTTTGGTTGCGGGGATACTTAAAGCGTCATATGCGCCAAAGTTCTCCCATCCAATTTGGTGGAATGGATAAACGGATCCGAAGGACCATCGATGGCATCAGTGGCGTCCTGCTACACTCATCTGTAATAGATAGTGAAGCACTGTACTTGTCTAATATTTTGCGATGATGGTCGTGTTGAACATCAACTATTTTAAAATAAAGGCACTGTGTCATGTAATTGTGATCAGTTTCTCTGCTTGGGTTTGTCTGATTTGCATAAAAGCGTCTCATTATTATCTGTGAGCCCTCTCATCGGTTACTTTTGGAATCATTTTTTTTATACATGAAAAAATCCAATTTCCAACTTATCATATTCGTGCAAAAGATATTTTTTTCCGAGCATTATTTCATTTATTATGAGTTTTTGAAGTTTGCACATATTTATGACATACGCCGCAGGTATGTATGTTCCACATCTTTACCTAAAAAATAAGCCGTATTCAATTTTTTTTACACTCATTATTACAAAAGAAATAATACCGGCAATTTTTGTAATTCAAAAATGAATTCAATTAATTAAAAGCTATTCAAAATTTCTTCTTTTCCTCCTTGTAATTTCCCCCAAAAGAAATTATTCCTGAAAAAAATGTTTTTAAATTGTCTTAAAATTCAATATTTTTTTATTTAAATGATGGTAATCTTATTTCTGCGTAATATTTATTTTACTTTTTATTAATTTTTTAAAAAAATTAAATGCTTTAGAATTAATTTTAACTTTGAGCTTCGATTTTTGTTTTATTTTGGTACATAACTTTTTTTTTACCAGGATTTCATTTGAACCAGTTGATTTAACAATGATTAAATGTAAGTATCACTCAAACAGAGACAAGAAAATTAAAGTTTTTGTCATCAAATGAAATGCATATTAGAAGACAATAACTATTTTAAGCTTTGAAAAACATTTTGCTTCTTTTTTTTTACGCAAAAAATTCGGCGGAAGTTATTAAATTTACAGCATCTTAAAATTAAAATGTTATGTTTTCAACGAGGCCATTTTCTTTCGTGTGCAATTTTTTTCAATTGTATTCTTTAAAAACATAATTCAGGTGATTTTGAAATAGGGAAATTTATACGATATCCTTTGCTTCATAACATAAAGACTATGAATTAGTCTACTGCTATTTTTTTGTTTTATAATTTCTCTGCATTTCAAGGCATATGTTTTGAAAAAGGGTTTTGTATACTAAAATAATTTACGGAATAGTAGATTCTACATTAAAAATATTATGCATGAGAGGATTTTACATCGATTACTAGTCAGAGTGTAAAGTTTATTTTATGCTTTGAATTTCTTTACTTTCTTGCATACGGACTATTATACAAAGAGAAAGGATTAGAATCGTCAAAAGTTTTGTAATGTCTTGATCCTGACCGATCAAATAAGAAGGTAGCGTAACAAGCAATTATTTTATTTAAAGCCTTATATCTGTACACAAAAAAAAAACAACTTATTCTCATCTAGGTTAATATTATTTACAAAATTCACACAGCAGTTGAAAGTTTAGTCATGAAATAGTTTCTTGATCCAATCGGAGAATAGAAGCCAAAGGACGCGAGCAAGCTGTAGCTCATGCAGCTATTTCGGGGGCCACTCCAGAAATTCTTTGATCTTTATTGGGTGGATCTTAACACAGAAACCCAAATCACACGGAGATTCTCTCTCTCTCTCAAAAAAAAAGGACGCCCACATCTTCTCAACTTCGACGTCTCTCACTGCTCTTCTCTGCTTTCAAAACAAAAAACCCGCATTTTATTTCCGTCGAATCTCCGCCTCCGATTTTCTCATTGGTGTAATTGAGTTCCTTATCACCCAATAGCTGCTCATCAGTGCCACTTCAATGTTCTTGAGTCGATCGTGGGAATATCCGTTAGTGATCTCTATCTTTGTATCTGACCCTTCCCGGATACATGTTAATTATAAGTGTGCCATATTGTGTCCGTATTCGAGAAAATCGAGGGAAAAACATTCATGTTTACTTTCTTAGTTTGATCTTTAAATTACAAATTGTTTAGAAGTGATATTTATTTCTACAGTTGCATGACCCCATGTCTTCTTGTCATCCTGTACTCATACAATCTGTGCAACTTCTTTAAGGTATAAAGGCCACTTTTTAAAGTTCCGAGATCCGTCCAAAAAACCCTCGCATTACTTCAAAGCAAAATATAAACAATAGCTAAATGAATCTAAGCTTTAAATTATAGTGAATTATTTTTGAAATAATTAGTAATGTAATGTTATAATGGTTAATTTACAGATATTTCTAAATCCTTGAAATATTTGTTTCTAAATACTTGAAATACCTGTAAAAAGTTCATTCAATTTAATATAATTGAATATCGGTTTTGTATGGAAATGTCAATAGATTTTTGAATATTTTATAACTAGGTTCCGTATTAGGCATTATTAGTTAATATAATTGATCATAATACATAATATGATAATTATAAATTTAAAAATGTGAAAAACGAATCAAAATTACAAAATTTATTTGAAATAGATTTGGTTATGAAACAAAAGAAATGATATTCAAATGCAGTTTTCAGAATTTTTACGAAAGAGACTTCCCCTTTATGCCATTATACACGATATCAATAGTTGAAATGTGTGAACAACAATGAAATTTGTTTCATTTAACACCTAGAACTTCTTGAGTTGTAGCATAACATCTCGGACGAAGTTTCAAGAACTTTTGTATGAATAAGGTTGCTTGGAGAAAATGAATTTGCCCCTTCCAGTCTGCATTTCAGCAACTAGTAATCCTCTCGTAAGAAAAAAAGTCCAGTGAATCTAACGTCAATTCTTTCTTTCTGTACATAAAAAGGTATTTCTCTTTTAAGGGAGTTTCGAACAGATTATGCAATTCCTTAATACTGACCCTGAAATATCCATGAAATTTTGTCGTGCATCTGTTCTGCAAAACTCATTGGATAAGTATCAGACATCTATTTCATTGTGATGTTTTTATTCATGTTTTCTAAATATTGATAAGGCCAGAAACGTAAGAAATTTGATACATTTCTGTATGGATAAAGTACAAGGGAAATCGTTTTTCCGATCTGTTAGACTTTGAACAATTACTAGTATCCATTGGCAACATCATCTCAAGCGAAATTTCATCACGAACCGACAATCTGATGTCGAAGATAAAATGTCTGAGCCGGAGAAAACGGACCGTGGGAATATGGATTAGGCAACTAACTGTCATTATCGTTTATACTGAGGGCAGCGGTGACCTGGTGGTAAGGTCCCGGAGAGTTTGAGGTTCTAGACCCGATTCTACCGAAAAGTGGGCGTGTAAGTGTTCACTAAATCCGTCATGGCCAACTTTTTTCCCTCTGGTATGGTGTAAAAGTTTGCTGAGGGAGGATATTAGTTCAAGTGCGTCCTCGTCATCTGACATCGGCTCAAAATGACGAGGTCCGTCCCAAAATAGCCCCAGTGTTGCTTTAAAATGGTGCGTTATTATAATTAAACTATCTTTTATAATCCCTTTTTTGCACGTGGTTGTTTCTCGAAGTCAACTATTGGTCCATTTTGTTCGTGTCTTCATAAATATAAACGCAGCTTTAATAAAAGCCTTTAAGAAGTGACCTGTTTATATAGAAACTGCTGTACTATTCGTTCTGCTATTCCTCAGATATTCAATAAAAATCTTTCTCATTCCTTACCAAAAAATTACTTCGCATTTCATACAATTCTTTCTATAATGCAGATTGCGTTAAGAAGAAAGCAAAATATCAAATTAAAAATAAATATTTCATTCCATTATGGCTGCACATGCAGGCAAATAAAGGTACAAACTTTTCAAAAGTCACTTTCTAAATTTACGAGACATTCAGCCTCTAAAAAATTACCTTTCCACTTGAACACTCCACGTAATAAAACTGCGGCTCCCGAATCACTTGCACACCGTCCCAAATAATGTACGAAGGGAGTAATTTTTCTCGTGTCGTTTTTTCGTCGTATCGGGGCGGCGTTAAACTAAAAGGCTTTAGAAAGGCGCATCAGTTTACGTCATAGTTTCTGAAATATGATAGGGAGGAAGAGATGATACAGAGCACTTCATTTTATTTAGGTATCTCCCTTCGCAGTGGATAAAGCGGGGGAGGAGGTATAAATGGAATGTTTCGAAAAGAAGTGCGATCGCTTCGTCTTTCGGATATGTCCATTTCTTTTTTGATGCGTCATTCGGTGGATGGGATCTTTCTGTGTCAATAAATTGCAGGTATGAAAGCCTTCCATTGTTGTCGTTGAAGAGGATGCATGATTTTCAAATCAATTTGAAAATTAGAAGATGGCTAGGATTCTTGAAAAGGATCGAATCAGTTTTAAATTTACAGAAGACAGGAAAAAAACACCTACAGGCGCACTCACCAGTGAAATTAAAATTATATAGTTCTTAGTAAATTTATTAATGCACGCTTGCAAAAAATATTTCTTATCAAAAATGTAGAAGTCAAAAATTATCTTAAAAGTATGATGTAGATATAAATACTGTTACCATCATTGGATGCTAGTATTTTATACAAGGTTGCGGCTAATTTTCTCTAAATATGCGAAACATTATCTGTATTATAGTAATAAAATTTTCTTGATATAAATTTATTTTTTGAAAGAGTATTTACAAATATCAGTTCAAATATTTATTTATAATATATTTAATGTTTGATATTCTTTTGAAGCAATTTCCAACATGAAGGAATTTTTTTCTGTTATGCATTTCACAGAAGTATATTAATGTTTTTATTCTCCAAGCTAAGCAGTGATTATATTTCCCTTTAGCATCAAATGACAAGATACGAAATTTTCCATCTGATCTCTCCTCAATGTCTGTTGTGGATGGTGTTTCACGCAGTTTCACCTTCACGTAAATTATATTAGTGACATATGAATGTGTTGTCAATTATGGTACTTTACAAGTCCGCTGATTGTTATCTGTCAGCGATTTAAGCCGAGTGAGCGTCTCTTGTTTTTTCAGCAGCACCAACTAGAGACAAGAGTACGATTTAGCTACTTCATGCGTCGCATTCGCTTGCACAACCCCTTTTTACAAGAGGCACATTCACGCACCTCACAGACAGAACACAGAAGAACACTCATGCCAGAACCGGACTCGAATCCAGGACTCCCAGACCACGGGGAAGACGCGCTACACCTATGCCAGAACGCTGGCGATCTTTTGAATAAAGCGGATATAAATTTTTATGATGTCGCTACTAATCTCGTCTATAGAATCTAAATCCCTTTGTTTTAAAAACATTCACTGCTACAATCAGAACCGAATTTATAAAATTTTCTTTATTCATTTTTAGGCTCATTATATTAAAGATTGAATACGAAACGTAGTGATAAATCACTGAAGATGTCCATTGCTTCGTTGTGGATGATTAACTGATAAAGAAATCATTCTCGCATTTCACAGAGAGAGATGGAAGTCATGGTGGCCTGGTGGTAAAATCTCGGCTTTGAGACAGGAGGGCTTCAAAGACCCAATTCCATCGAAGAACCGTCGTGTAAGCGAATCTGGTGCACGTTAAAAACATCGAGGCCAAATGTCCTCCCATTGTTGTGGTTTGGAAGTTTGGAGAGGGAGAGCCAGATCAGGTATCGTCCTAGTCATCTGACCGCGATTCAAAATTACGGAAAAACTCCCAAAATAGCCCTAGTGTTGTTTTAAAACGGGACGTTAATATAACAGAACCAAACCAGAGAGCGAGTTTCAATAGGTTCTTCTTGTCTTCTCCCATGCGGCACTTTTCAAGTGAAAACGACAAAGCACTGCTACTACTTGAGAGGTAACTTACGACCGTTAGGAACTAGAGAAGCTGGAATAAAACCCACATTTTTTATGCTTTGACACTTAACAAATGTTTATGAATTTTTTTTTCTTGTAATGTTTATCGAGATTTAATTTGGATTTGACATCAGAGCCTCAGTTTTACGCGATCTTATTTGAATGCTCAACTTTAATTATCCGCATAATACAAGTCATATAACACGCCAGTTTCATTTTGTGTATCATTGTGCATTCTACCACAGAACACAGCTTAGAATTATTTGCAGTTAAATGCTAGACTACCTGCTGAGCCACTTCAATTATGCAACTGTAATGTCACCATTGGAAGATTTGGATCGTTTTAAAATATCGATCCCCGGATGCATAATTTTAAATTTTGTTAAATTGGAAAATATTTAAAGGATAATGGAGTGGATTTGTTCTTATGGGGCTGTGAAAAGTATGCTGTAGAAATCAGTTTCTGATGAAAAAGGACACGCCATCACAACTCTACAGTAAGAACATTGTATAAAATATATTCAATTGCTTTGTCAGATTGGATCCTTTCGTAATTTTTTGAAGCTTCTGCGAGGATTTCAATGCGAAACAATCGTTTCTGAAGAAAGCGTCTACTGGATGATCGCCATTAAGTGCTGAATAGGCGCCTGAGCTGGCAAGGAATGGAAGACACGTTTCTTCGTTATCTCTGTTTTCACCAGTCAACCTGAGAGGCATTATTCAAAGTACTCTCTATAGACATACACATATTGCACATTTTCACCAACTTTGAACCCACTTATCCAGTCTCTTTGAAAATAATATTCAGGTGGGCTTATAGTTTCTTTTTCAAAATTAGGTCCGTCATATCATTGCCTCTAAAAACAGCTTTTCATTGGAAAGTGCATAAAAAATTTCATAGGCGCTATATATGTGTTTCTTCTTCTTTTTGTGTACAACCGATCACCCCGCCACCACTGAACGTAGCAGTATCGATAGGATTTGTTGTGGCAGACTGCTATGTTTCATAGTTTGTTCATAACACTGAACAATTCACCAAACTGACATCCTCTTCGGCAGTCGGCCTCAAGCCGCACAGTGGTCAATCACCGACCTTCCTCTGCATCTTCCAGTTCACCTATCTTCCTATTAAACAAGGAACATGCCATCGCTTAAAGAAAATCTCCTCGAAATTCTCAATATTTCTCGTAATTCTCGTTTCATAACAAAAAGAAATCCAAACACTTTGAAAGAGCTTGTAAAAAACTGACAATTTTTAACATTATG
>JAPMOR010002760.1:0-10194 GCA_026543865.1 Argiope aurantia | reverse complement strand
CGAACAGTTTCAGAACTTCTAAGAGGGGTAGGGTACATCCTGACGAACCAAAATCATATGCCTATGGGCAGTCAGAAATGCTTTCCTGACGCGGTAGATGGCGTTGTGCGAAAAGTCTGAGCTTTCTTGCAGGGAATCATCATTTCGCACAAGAAAGCCAAGTTAGTATGATGGATGATTACACGATCGCAGAGTTAGCCGATATGCATTTGGCGTACGGGGCATATGCATATCCGACGAGGCGTATTCCCAGTCATAATTCCTTTGCAAGACTGCACCAGAAGTTAGCTCAGACAGGTTCATTAGAAAGAGCTCACAGGGACAGGGTAAGAACAACACGGACTGCAGACGCCTAACAGAATGTGCTGCAGCATGTACAGGGGAATCCAAGAACGAGTACACGAAGTGTAGCAAACGCAGTCGGGGTTTCTCATTGTAGCGTCTGGAGGATTCTCCGAGCACAAGACATGTATCCGTCTCACGTGCAGCGCGTCCAGTCACAGAAACCGGAGGATTATGCATTTCGTATTGCTTTCGCACAGTGATACCTGGGGAAATGTGCTACAAATCCCCTTTTTCCTGCTGAAGTGTTGTTTTCCGATGAGGCATCCTTCACAAGGGAAGGAATTTTCAACACCCATAACGAGCATATCTGGGCGGTCGAGAACCCACATGCAATACGACGTCGCGCAGCACAGAATCGATTTTCGGTCAATGTATGGGCCGGTATTGTAAGAGAACACCTCATCGGACTTTACCTGTTACCGGGTCGTCTAAACGGACCTACGTACTTGCTCTTTCTGCAACAAGTATTGCCACAACTTTTGAGAGATGAACAGATTTCTACATCTACGCAACAGACAATGTGGTTCCAAAACGATGGAGCCCCTGCCCATTATAGCGGAAATGTTCGTAACTACCTGGATGTGACATTTGGTCAACGGTGGTTCGGACGTGGGGGTCCCGTGCGTTGGCCTGCTCGGTCACCCGACTTATCATGTCTTGATTTTTATTTCTGGGGTCATATAAAATCGCTAGTTTACGACAGCCCTGTTGACACTGCTGAGGATGTCATTCCAAGAATCGCAGTAGCTGCCGGAGAGATTCGCGATATGCCTGGAGTATTCCAGAATGTTCGGATGTCCATGCGTCGGAGATATGAGGCGTGCATTGTATCCCGTGGAAGAAACTTCGAACACTTACTTTAATCCATGTACCTTTTGCTTCTTTTCATGTATTATTAAAACTATTTCTCATTTACAGTCTCTTTTCTTTATGGTGCTTCTGTGTACAACACCGCTTCAGGAAAGCATTTCCCACCCCACATTGCTCTATGATTTCGAGTTGTCAGGATGTACCCTACCCCTCTTAGATGTTCTGAAAAGGTTCACTGAAACATCCTGTATATATATATATATATATATATATATACAGTCGAACCCACTTATAACGAGCCCGCATTTAGCGAGTTTCTGGATTTAACGAGCAAAATGGAGTGTTTTGTTTGGTACAATGTTATAAATGTATTAGAATATTCCTTTTACGAGCAATTTTTTCACGTCTTATTGGATTTAACGAGGTAAAAATTTTTGAAAACATAGAATAGTATCAGAAATAATTTGAAATTATGTAAAAAATGCTCATCCACTCATCGAATTTATCTTCAAGGTTATCAGCATATTCATAGAAAAAGGGGGAAAGGCTAGCTATCACGGACAAAGACACCTGTCTCGTTCTCAGAAGATAAGGAAAGAATTTTGAGGGGAATAGAAGGGTGGGGGTGTTTGTAAAATCATTTCCGGTTTCAGCGTCGCATGTTCTGCATGTAGAGTGTGCTACGAAGGTGCATTCTTCTTGAAAGCGTGCTTTTTATTCGGCGGTTCGAAATGTTGAAAAGAAAAGTTTTATCCGTAAAAGAAAAAGTTGAAATTATAAAACTCTTAGATAAGGGTGAAAAAAATTACATTAAACAGTTCAACGACGTTTCTAACATCGATGATTACACGAATGTTGATGACGATGTCTTAACATCGGGTATGCTTTACAGCGAAGATATCGTCGCAGAGGTTGTAAAAACGCAGGAAAAAGGAAGTGAATGTAGTGATAGTGACATAGAAGATGAAATTCTAGTTAGAAAAGTTACTTGTTCCAGTGCTGTGGAGTCATTGCAAAACCTCTCACAGTTCTTTGAAGGTACAGAAAATGCAGATGATGAAACATTTAATGCTTTAAGTGTCTTGAGACGAAAATTAAATGAAACAAAATTTTGTAAAGCTAAACAATCAACGTTGGATAAATATTTCTTCACTGCTCAATAAAACAATCTGGACGCAATTCACGTAAGTTATTTTTTGTGTATCATTTTTTGTGTCAACCTTGAATTCGGATTTAGCGAGCGACTGGATTTAACGAGCATTTTTCTGTTTCCCGAGTCCCTCGTTACATGCGGGTCCTACTGTATATATATATATATAAAATGAAATTGGGATTCTGGTTCTAGAGGTAGGATATTAAAGAGTTATCAGGTAGATGGCTATGTATTTCAGTACAATTTTGGAGCAAATTGGTTAACAGTGCCGTCTCATTATGAAACAATAACAATCAAATAAATAATAATAAACCATGGTTTCAATTAACATTTTCTGTCATCAAAAGATTTATTGGAACAAATATACTATTCTGATCTCATAACAAAAGACATCAATTGATTGGTAAAAATTTATTGAGCCTTTTTCAAAGTAATCTTTGATTGCAGTGTGATGCTGCCAAAGTTTTTAAATTCATCAAAATATGCTTTAAAGCCATTTCTATGAAGCCTTTTCAGTGAATTTTCTTTCGTTGAATTAATGGACTCAAACTGGTAACCAAAAAAATAAGAAAAACTCAAGCGGTGCCATATTGGGTGAATACGGAGCTTGTGCAACCGTATTTAATTAATTTTGTCAAAATTTCACGAATAACAATAGGGCTGTTATTGTAATGCAGAACCCATGATTTATTCTCCACGGTTTTTGTTATTTTCGATGTTTTACATATATAAGAGCTTGCTCAATAATGCTTTCAATGGTTAAAAGCGACCACTAAGCACCAATTATTTGATCTGATTTACGTATTGATGATAAAACGAAGTGAATAGCCTATCAGAGCGTAATTCATTTATGATAGAATTTCAACCTATGTTAGACATTTTATTGCACTCAAACATTTTTATCTTTGACAAGCTATTTTTAAAGGCTTTCCGTTAATATTTCAAATATTTTTGCTCCAATAATTGCTTCACATAAGTAATTTTAGTACAGTTGCGGTCTCAATTACATTAGCCATTCTGGAAATTCGAAATTCAAAATTCGTATTTCATTAGAAATGAATCTATTATCAGACCATAAAATGAAATAAATTCTTGACTGTTACCAGATTTTTATAGAAGTCTTTAAAATGTTTGGTACAATTTTCAAAAGATATCTATTAAAGATGTACGTTAAAGGAAACGTTCTGGAATTTTTTTTTATCACGCCGATATACTGGAAAATGTGTAGGGAGCTGAGCTTATCTCAGCAAGTATATATTTCCAATGATGCAATGATTTTTACACTTTCACTAAATGTGACCGACTTGATACAGGCATATCAATGATCGTCAGATCGTCAGAACCCAAGACCACCTCTCAGAATTTTAAAGATTTTACAATCAATGATAAAAATTTTGCGAGCATTGGCGGTGCAAAAAATGGCAGATTTTCTTTTTATCATATCTGAAACAGATTACCATCTCATACAAAGTATATAAAAGAAATCTGTCATATTTGTCATATAGGTATTTCTTTCAATTACATTAGCCATTCTGGAAATTCGTAATTCAAAATTCGTATTCATTGAAAATAAATTTATTTTCGCATCATAATATGAAATAAATCCTTGATTATTTCCAATTTTTTTAGAAGTCTTAAAAATATTTAATAAGAGTTTTATGTGAAAAAATCCTTTTTTTTTAATCCTTTCAAAATTATGAAATATTAAAATTGACTTTTATGCGAAGCGATGGACTAAAATTAAGAACAAGAGGTATTACTGGATATTAAAAGAACATTTTATGGAAGATGTAATAAAACAGATGTTAGTTCTCCCCTTTTTATCTTTTTTTTTTATAGAATATCCGAATATTTTGCACTTAAAAAATATTGAAATTCTTTTTCTGAGAATGCAAAACGCAAAAAAAGAACATATGAACAAATTGTTACAGTATATTGCAACAACTTTTATCAAAAGTTAAAAGGATTGTGAAGCATTTTAAATGCGTAAAACAGCCCATTTTTTGAAGGCATTTGCTGCAAATCGATGCAAAGTCATGGATGCTGTTGATTACTAAGAGGTCATTAGTGAAGAAGATTAGTTTCCTACTGTTAACCCATTCTTGCCAGTATCATAATTATTTTACCAATGCGTTCAATCTGAGCATGCGTATATCCAGTAAAATATTCAATTTCTGAGCAAGGAATGTGGCTAGTTTTCGTGAACACAAGAAGACCAATTGTAGTTTTCCAAGTTTAAACATTACTCACGATACATTTGTTTGTTTTACTTCTCCTTGTACCTCTTGCGCAATTAGACGTGGAATTTACTTGTCCGTATCCGAGGTGCGTCATATATCTGGAGCATATTTAAATGCCAATAACTCTGAAGTGGTTAAAGACAGAAAGAAACCATTTGCATATAAATTGAGAAGACGAATTCGAATATTATCTAGAGTTTGATACTAGTAAGTTCACATGTATAAGCTAAGATTTTGCATTATTATTACGTTGATATATTAATTTGATATATGTAAGACTATTTTTAAATATACTCAGTGACAACATGTGCTAAAATATGATGGAATGTGGAAAGGGTGAAATTGATTGTAAAGTGATTTAAGGTAATATGTTTGTAAATATATATATATAAGTATTAAAATTTTTCTTTTAAACTTGTGTTTAAAGCACTAAATCGGGTGCAAATTTTAGAGCCATTTATAAAAATTAACATTACATTAAAATTACATGCATTTATAAATATATTACCTAAAGCTATTTTAGCATCAATAATCTTTTACATCGTATTTTTAAACACTTTTTCCCAAATAATTTAAGCAAAAGTTTGACACAAAACAATGTAGTCACAAAATTCTATACTAAATTTGATATATGTAAGACTATTTTTGAATGATCACGCTTATGTGTTTTGAAAGTACATATTGATTTGGTCAACCCCTTGTTGAAATTGGCTCAAAATTTGATAAGTATCAAAAATTTAGATGCTAAATCTGTGCACTGAATTTTATCCATTTTATTTTCTTCGTTTTGTAATTATCATGGTAAGTTATATTCGAACAGCCAGAGAGACAAACTTCCGATAAACAGAATGTTGCTTAAAACTTGATAGAAATATACAAATGTGGTGTTAAAATAGTATATACCGAATTCCATCTATCTGGCTTAAAGCGTTTTTGAGTAATCTTTGTCACAGACCGACAGACATTAAGCAAAATATGTTTTTCGAACTCAGGATGGTCTAAAACATGGAGATTCTTCGAAATCTCGTATTCGAAGTTTTTGACGATTACCATACTTTCTCTCTACTTCTTATACGAGAAAGTACAAATTTGTTTTCGGGACTTGAGTCGGTTTGAAATTCGAATTCATTCACAATTACAATATTTTCGCTGAGTGTACTTTGTATGCGAGAAAGCAAAAATTCGTGTAACCTTAGTACAACTCTGTCACCTCCAAACGTTCCACTTTCGATTAAGGAAAAACAAAGCTTTCGGTTGCTGCCAAAGCAGTGGCGGTTGCTTAATTGGCAATGAGCGAACACTGTTTACAAAACGACATTCGTCTGACCCGTCCGATTGTTCTGCGCCGGGGCCATCAGGCTTAATGATGCCACGCAAAAAGATCGATGTTCGACGAAACAAAAGGAAGGAACTTTTCCTCCCTCTCCAGATGCCTTTTCCTCTCCTTTTTTTTGTTTTACTTCTGGAGAAAGTTGTGATCTCCCGAGGCCGACCGGGATGATGAGGAGAGTTCGGGCCGCCCGCATTCGCTGCTGTTAATGAGGAAATAAGTCACATGGAGGTGAATAATGATAAGGAAATGAATAGATTATAGTTGATTAGTGATAAGTAAAAAAATAACGTCAATACACATAAATATTTTTATCTTCTACTATGCAACGAGAAAGTATTTTAATTTTCAAAAAGTCGATACGAGATTTTGATGAACCTCTACGATTGGAGGATGGTTTGGGCATCCCGCAATCATGAGAAATTGAATAAAATATAACTAGTAGTGATAAATAAGCAAATGACGTCAATATATGCAGATATATAATCTTCTTATATGCAATCAGAATATATTGCAGTATTATGTTATACATAAGTGTCATAGAAGTGTTACTTTATATATAAGTGTTACAAAAATCCGTGCAATGGATGCATGGAACTGGGGGAAACTAGATAATTGAAATCGGCGCTTTATTCCTCAAAGAAACAGGAAGCACAAGTAGAAAAAGCCCAACCATAGCATTCACAAAGAACAATACTTGAAGAAGCTCACAGAGCATGCATAAGCTTCAGGAATTACACTCAGATTGCAGTTATAGAGCTCGGCTCCGTATTCAACATTCTGAAAGATAATTCAGTATTCGAGTGAGAGTATCGCCTTTTATACGCTGCCAACATAATATGGAATTTTGTAAGAAGATTTACGGATATCTAATTTTAATAAAGATATCATAATAATTCTTGTATTTTCTAGAAGTTTCATCTTTTTCATCAAACTTACCAAGTTTACTCCAAAGTCGACGGATCATTAAATTAGCATCTATACAGCATCCATAAAAATATCTGCAGATTCCTTCCTTATTATCAGGTTAACTACGCAGGAAAACAATATAATAGATTTGTGACTGGGGAGCAGTTTAGATGAATTCGAATGGTCATTCGATTTGCAACACAATTAAACCGAATCCTAGTTAAACAATTAATTAAGAGTCGATACGTTTTTTAAATTTTTTTTATTGGTGCAAAAATGTTTAATGACCGTTCCATGATGTCACAATGTGATCTGAAAAACAAACAACGGAATTCTAAAAAACATTTCTACGAAGGAGTTCCAAAAAATTCACAGATATGCTAAAGAAGTTAAGAATTTAATGCAGTTTTTAGGGGGAAATTTAGCAGAAATGGTTTTAATATAGTTAAGAAAAGGCTAAAGTTTTTAAAAGTTTATAGTCCAATAGTTTCCTATTAGAACAAAATGCTAGAGAATATTGCTAGAATATCTTCACAGTATTTTATAGAATTCAGAATATCAACAATATTTGTCAAATAATGAGGTAAATAAATAAAGGAAAATAAGGAAAACAAGATTATATTTACTTTTATCTAATATTAAGATGTTATAATTTAAATATAACAATTTATGTCAGAATTTAAAATATATTGCTTGGAATATCATGTTATCAAAAAGTCGAATGTTGTATTAAAAAATCATATGTAAAATGGAAAACAACTAAACATTCGATATTATAAACGGAACTACGTGTGGCCTTTTGTGACGATTTACAAAAATCATACTACGCATGTAGTATTTTAGAGCAAGCGTAGCTAACTTTTACAAATACTTTACATCCACAAGAATATTACATACAAGACAAGAAGAAACACTTATATACAAGAAGAAGGTTTAGATTTAGTTATATTAACGTCCCGTTTTGCAGCAACACTTGGGCTATTTTGGGATGGACCTCGTAATTTTGAACCGCGGTCAGATGACGAGGACGACACCTGAGCTGGCACCCCCCTCTCCACACCACACCACACCAGCGGGAGGATGTATACAAGAAGAAAACTTTATATTTGTACTGGATTCTCAAAATCCAAAGAGCAACGTTGGGCTTCTGAAAAACACATTAGCCCTAGATTCCTCCTCTTTCTCTAAAAAAATAGCAGAAGAATATCTTTTGTGCTTTCCCTGTCAACGCGTTAAGCGAGGCATAGTTTATCGCTCTCGAGTGGCAACATTCGTTGAGAGGCAAGATAGCGGCATCAAGTCCCGCGGGTTTCGCAGTATTGAAAGCCCTCCGAGATGCAATTTGGAAGACAAGCCTCATTACTCACTCTGATAAAATGCATTTACCGTAAATGAAAGTTCTCCTAAACAGGGGCATGAAATCTCCCATGGAAAATTTCCCTTGAATTAAGTGATCGTCAACAGCATCTGCTTTGTATTAACAATAATTTCTTGCTCGCGGACAGAGGCTTTTACCATGAATTATACTTTATGGAGAATGGCTTTTGGCACTTTTTTTTGCGAATAGAATATTGTTAATGCCTAAAAAGCAAATTATGCAAATAAGGTACAAGATTTATTTTAAGCTAAAGAACATTGTGAAAGAAAACATCGTGGAATTTTTCGCACAAGATTAGGAGATTTCTTGAAGAAACAAGAAGAATTTTAGATTTTTTTTACTTCGAGTTTTTATTACTTATTCATTAAAATTTTTTAGAAGCTTTTATTTAACTTGATTTATTTCAAAAGTTTAAAGATGTTATTTTGTTATTTTCTTACACTGATTGCCTAATGCGCTAGAATATTGAAATTTTGTATAATATTGGGTTGACAACTAAGTGACTGCGGATTTTAAATCAGAAGGAAAATTCAAAATTTTTGCTTAAAAATATAACTTTATTCAGTGATCCATTGTCTATCTTTGTCGATGACCTTTTGTCACCTTTCAGGTAGTTTCATAATTCCACGTTTATGAAACTGCCGATTTTTGCAAACAAAAAAACCGAATTAAATGTGATTTTACATCATTAGCGTCATTAAAAATTTACTATTTAAGGAGATCTGAATGGAACGAAATAAATGATAATCTGAAGGTCCAAGTTCAGGGGGTATATGGTAGATGTGACAACACATCCCAACATAGTTCTAATAATTTTTGACGAGAGACCAAATATGTGTGGAACTTTGCATTACATACTGGAAAACAACATCTTTAAGATTTGCCAATTCTACCCGTTTTTCTTGAACTGCGTCACTCAATTAGGTGAGTTGTTGAATGTAACGTTTGAATTAATCGTTTGGTTTCTTGGTAAAAGTTCAAAATTCCTTTATAATCTCACCAAACTGACAGCATAATCTTTTTTTTTTTTGATGAATCTCAGCTCTTGGTATCATATATGTTGGTTCATCTTTGATCCAAGATCTTTTCTAATTGATGTTGTTATAAACTATCCACTTTTCTTCACCAGTAATAAGTCATTTCAGAAATAGATAAAGTACGTTGTGTTTCAGAAGCGAATTGCAGATGCTATTGCGCTGCATCAAATGAATTTTCTTAAGCGTATGAGGGATCCATAAATCTAGTTTCTTGAAACAGTCAAGCTGTTTTAATATTTTTTTAATGCATGTGTGGAATACATCTAAGTTTCTGCAATCTCACGTGCTGTGCTATGACGATATGAATCAATTATAGGCTTGATATGGGTCTTATAAACTTGAAATGGGTGGCCAGATCGTTTCTCATTTTTCAGTAAAAAATCGTCAGGAAGAAACTTGGCAAACCAGTTTTGATACTGCCTTTCTTTCAAGTCTTTATTCCCATATGCGACACGTAACTTCTTGTGTGCATGCGATGGGTTCTTGACTTTTCGGAAATAATACAATAAAATATGTCTGAAATGCGCGTCTTGTTCTTCTGTTTTTAAATTGGGATATAAACGAAACTAAATGACTAATCGATGCAATTTTTTCACTAAATAAAAGGTGAAATTCCAAAAACAATAAGAAAACAACATAAATTAGGTGCTTTTAACACGTTGACAAAAAAAGTGTGCTAAAATTATCTATTGATAAAATCCGCAATGACTTAGTTGCCAATCCAGTAGTTAAAAGAATCCTCGAAAACTCAGAGATATTTAATGCATTTATCGAAATTGTGGAGATAAGTCACTAATAACCTATATGTCATGAATTACAAATTAATTCCTATATTGAAAAATAACTAAATAGCTCTAGCTTATTATACAGTACAGATTTAAAGATATTGAGACCCTAAGGTGGTAATATAAGGTGGCGTCCTTTATATATAAAATATCAAACATAAAAAATGTGAATAATAAAAAAATTATCTATTAAAAATGTGAATAATA
>JAPMOR010002755.1:0-14179 GCA_026543865.1 Argiope aurantia | reverse complement strand
ATTATTAATATTTTTAATCATTTGTAGTATAAAAATAATGGGAATCTGTTAAGAATAACCCAATGCTAAAAATGGTAATAATTTTTGCGCATGAGCTAGATCTTGGAATTTAAAATTTCTTTTTAATTTATAGATTTTGAAAGTAAAATTCTATTTTTTATGTATAAAATTGTAAAAATCTAAATTAAATGTAGAATGGGCATAAAAAAATCATATTTAAAAATATTTGAATAAAATGAGATATATATATATATATAAAACTATTTTCCGGTTATGAGAATCGATCTGAAGACCTGCTAAAAGCTTCAAGAAAACATACCGTTTATTCCACCAAACCATTCATCTTACCGACAAGTGTGTGGTTTAAGTTTCTGTTATGTTTAACCTTTCCAAGTTTCAAATTTAATGGGATTCTAGTTTAAAGTTTATTTAAGTTATTTTAATGCCCCTTTCTACAGCAACACTAGGTCTATTTTGGAACAGACATTGTATTTTCGAATTGCGGTCAGATGATGATTGCGACAAATAACCTGGCAAATATTCATCTTTGCACAACACCAGCGGGAAGAATTTTGACCCGTACCCCCGGTGGGCCAGATCCCCTTGCACGATGGCTCTTCGGTGATGTCGGGCAATGATTCTGAAACCCTCCGTTTTCGAAACTGAGATCTTACCACCTGGTTACCGCAGATCGATTCTTATCTCAAAGCACAATGCTAAGAATAGGAAGGATTTATGTGCATGTGCACGATTTTGACATTTAAATTTTCTTTTAAATATATAGATATTTTGAAAAAATATTTTATATTTGATGTATAAGAATTGAAAAAATTATAGTAAATGTTGAACTAGTAATTAGAATAACATTCAAAATAATTTTTAAAAAATAAGAAAAATAAATAAAATCATTCATCAGTTGCGAGCCTAGAACTGAACACCTGCAAAAATCAGAGAAATAATCTATAGTTCTGGCCACGAATCCGCACATCCTTCCAACACCGGAACAGTCTAAGATTATTATTGTGTTTAACCATTTCTAGTTTGAAAAACAATGGGAATTTAGTCTAAGAGCACAATGCTAAAAATAGGAAGGATGTACGAGAACTTGATATTCAAATCTTCTTTTTAATTTTTAGGTATTTTGTAGTAAAATTTTATTTTCATTGTATAAGAATTGAAAAAACTCATAGTAAATGTTGAGCTATGATGGAGAATAATATTCAAAATTAATTAAAAAAAGAAGAAGAAGAAGAAAAATCTTTAAAACCATTCCTCTCTAACTTAACGTCTGCAAAAAGCATGGAAGCAATCTATCACTCTATCCAGCAGGAAAGTATTTCTCTGCACCTAAAAGCTTTGCGTTATAACAATAAGAAATTCCGTTTCGGTGTAGGTCGTTTGTAGAGCTTTCGTTATGGCAGATTCCTGTACTCGTAAAGATTTGATGCTTATAAACGAAATGTGAGAAATTGTTGGAACATATTTCTTTGGGTGAAGAATGGAATTAAAAACCATTATGCTCATAGAGTTATCAGTTATCTAATAAGCACAAATTTCACATCATAACTGTTGTGTCAATAAGCATGATTTTCGGATTACTTTAATCTTTATAAATATCTGAAAGTAAAGATGGTAATAGTTTTTTAAATTTGCCTAAATAGTCGGCGATTGCTTCAGTAATCTAAATATTCAAAATATCTAAATTCATTCTTTTATGCTTAACAGATCGCAATTATGATTACTCTTTTAATCTTGCTAATAAATAGTACATCTGAATGAAGCAATCAATTCATTTTTATTTACGATATCAAGATAAAATTATATTCTGTGATTAGCATCTTTTATAATTTAATATTTTTTAATATATATATATATATATATATATATATACATACAAAAGTATAAAAATAAAGTTAATAGGAAAAACAAATAAATCAAATAAAAAAATATATATAAAAAAGAATCGAATCTGAAGACTTTTTCAAGGGTCACCCTCAGGCAGGGATTCAAAAAAAGTGATTTTTTCTGTTAAGAAAATGCAGACAATGAAGTCTAATAATGATTCCTCGTGACCCGAAAATCCTCTGAAATTAGCACCAAGAGATATACCATTTTAACAGAAAGCAAAATACAAAACAACAAATTGGAAGAAAAACCACTAACAAGTAAAAATACAATAACAAAAATAACAATAAAAACCGAAATACCATAAAATAACACTAAAGAAAAAACGAAAAGGCAAGAACATACCATCAGCATTCAAAGAAATTTTAAGCTATCGATTGTGATTCCCGCTTATTAAAAACACAAAGCTAATGGTAATTTAGGTAAAAATTGTAGGCTCCCATCGCGATCTATTGCAATATAACATGCAAGGAAAGTTCTATTTTTTATTTAAGCCAAAGGATTAATCCCAAACTATAAATTGTTTAATTAAAAAATTGACATTACAGTAATAGTTGGTATATACGATAGATAGTAATAATAGTTAGTATATACGATAAAAGGGATGAATTCAACTTTAAAATAACAAAACTATGTAAATACCATTCCAATCTAAACTCTAAAATTTTCAAAAATTTAATTTTCTCACAAGTTAACAGTATCAAAAGGGTTTGCAATAATAAAAATTCCTATATTGAAGCATCAAACAACCTCATTAAAAATTTAATTAAAAATGAATTTCCTAAAAATTACTATAATGTCAATTTTTTTAATTAAACAAGGTATGGTTTGGGATTAATCCTTTGTCTTAAATAAAAAAATAGAACTTTCCTTGCATATTATATTGCAATAGATGGCGCTGGGAGAATACAATTTTTACCTAAATTACCGTTACCTTTTTGTTTTTAATAAGCGGGAATAACAATCGATAGCCTAAAATTTCCTTGACTGCTAATGGTATGTTCTTGCCTTTTCATTTTTGGCTTTAGTGTTATTTTATGGTATTTTGGTTTTTATTGTTATTTTTGTTATTGTATTTTTACTTATTAGCAGTTTCTCTTCTAATTTGTTGTTTTGTATTTTCCTTTCTGTTAAAATGGTATATCTCTTGGGCCTAATTTCAGGGGATTTTCCGGTCACGAGGAATCATTATTAGACTTCATTGTCTGCATTTTCTTAACAGAAAAAATCACTTTTTTTGAATCCCTGTTTTTTTGAATCCCTGAGGGTGACCCTTGAAAAAGTCTTCAGGCCGGATTCTTTTTTATATATTTTTTTATTTCGTTTAATTTTTATTTGGTTTATTTGTTTTTCCTATTAATTTGATTTTTATACTTTTGTATCAGTTCATCTGTATCTTAGAAGTAGCTGCATTTGCGCTCTCTAAATACTATGAAGTTTTTTCCTGTTCCATTTTTGGTTTTAGTTTGAATAGGAAATAATTTTTAGTTACGATTTCGAAGCTGTTTTGTTTTCGTTTTCATTTTAGTTTCGTTTTCAAACTATTTCCTACTTTAGATTGGTTATATATATATATATCCAAAATTCAATTCAATTTTCCGAATGCCAGAGATTTATAGCCAATTTCCTTTTCAAGAATAACAAGATGGTTTCAGTAAAAAGGTTAAATTCACTCCAAATTTAATATTTCTTAACTATTATGCGCCAATGTCTTGCTGCGCGTTCCCTGGGGTAAGACATTCATTAGAGAATCCACGATAAAGTTTCAGGGAGACTATTCTAGTTGGTTTTCAAATCTTTTTTTGAATGATTTGCCTCTATTCAAACAAATAAAAAAAGCATAAGTAAGGCTCTTCGCATTTGCAATATTTTTAATGCAACTATGAATAACGTGTTTGTTTTCTTAGATTCGAATTTCAATGGTTTGAACATGGTATTCCTATATATCTCAAGGTAGTTACTTTGTGACTAAAAATATTGACTAGATTCAAAATTCACTCGTGTTGTTTTTTTTTCTAGAAATACCGGAGGATCAATCATGCACCGAATATGCTTGATCATAATTTTTAGTGCACATTCCTGTAACCACTATATTCTAAGATAAGAAAGTACTGAAAAATAATGATATTTTCAACAAAAACAACAAAAAGATAATAATGATTGTATTAATTTTTTTAAAAGAATCCATGTATTTTTCTTCTTATAACATGCAGAGTTTCCCCAATTATACGAAATATGCTAAATGTGTGATAATATGCTAGCATAGCAACATTAAAATTTTATCTACATTATCTGAATACTCGAAGAAATATTAGTAGTGACAATGAATTATTTGCAAATGCACATGTGCTCAGCATGGTACATTTTTCCCCATAATTTTCAAGATAAATACTGTGCTTATTTGAAAATTCAAGTTAATTACCATCATGCTTAATAAGGACATCGCCTTTGTAATAAATTTATTATTTTTCAGTTGCATTTTAAAAGTTATACAATATTGAAACTTCAAATTACACTGAATTATACTTCTCTGAAAAATACTAAACACTCTAATTGTGCTTATAACCATAAAAATAAATTCTATTAATTTAATTACGATTTTAAGCAACACTCATTAAAGTTATGCAAACAAATAAGAATGATTCCATGGTAAGCAGAAAAGGGGTAAAATTCGATTCAGGCGATATTTAAGAATTGATAAAAACTGAACAAATTAAAATTTTCTAGTAAGCAAAGTACATTACTGAAGAAAATATGAAGAAACGTTAACACATTTTTCGATCAAAGAATTTTAATATCACGATAAACTATACTAGAAGGAGTAATAAAATATTTCAATTCATTCAGCCATTTCAAATTCAGGTTCTATAATGAAATAAAGTTTAGATCTTATTTATAACTAACTGCATAGTGTTTTTTTATTTTTCGTTGAGGAGCTAAGGAAAAAATAGTGTAATATTGAAAAAAAATTCAAACTCGAGATTTTGAATCCTCTTGTTCCACACCTCTGAATTCGAAAATTTTTTTTCGAAATTGTTAGTCTGTGACAAAGATAGCTCAAAATCGATTTGAACTAGGATGCAATATAGCATATGATTTTTTGAATCAAATATGTAGAAACTTATCAAATTTTGAGTAAAATCTATTCAGGGGAAGGCTGCATTTTTCTGGTTCTCGAATATAAGTTATCGTGTTAACTGCAAAGCTAAGGAAACTAAATGAATAAAATTCTGTCAAAAGATGTAACATCTCTAGTGTCGACACCTGCCCAACATTGAGACAATTAGGGGATGAACATCCATACGTACCTTCAGATTTTCGATAACTCAAAAATGCAATTACTTAAATATGTCAAATTTAACATGCGATTCCATAGGTATAGTTGTAGTTCTTTGCCAAATGTTTTCAGTCGGTTCATAATAACGAGTCTAAAACACGAATTCAATTTTCAGGTATTATTAATCTGCATGCTCGGGATTAATCAACAAAAATAAAAGAATAAGTCAATAGATTCAACAAAAAGTCTATATATAAATATTTCGTAATTATTGTGCGCCAATGCCAAGCAAGGCGTTATCTGGAATAACACCTCTGTTGGTAGTCTACGAGAAAGTTTTTGGGAGTCCACTCTGGTTGGTTTTCTAAACATTTTGAATGATTGTCGCGATCAAACGAAATAAAGCATATTTAAGACTCTTTACATATTCACAGCTGCACTAAAAATATTGCATAACATGATTTTATAATCTGTTGGGGGAAAGGCGTCTAAAATAGCAACTCAACTTTATTAGAAATTATGGGAGAAAGATGGAGAGACCATCCCTGTTGGTTTTGATAGTTACATAAATGGCAAGGGAAAGTAGACTTTTTATTGTAGAACAGACATTTATTCATTTAATTGTCATTTTTTATTTAATGAAGTGCAGCCAATAAGTAGCATCTCTCAGGGACGTTTGGGATTTATAATCTTAGGGAGGTTTTAGAAATCAGTAAAAAAATGCCTATGTTCACAAAACTATAAAGGTTAAAATATAAAAACTGAATACTACAAAATTATCAAACAAAATTTTATTTACAAAATTAATTAATGCAAAATACAAATACTAAAATAAGATTATAATTTTTGAAATCGTTAAGTTAATATAACACGAAAGTAAATACATATATGAACATGAAAGTACTCGCATATTATGTACAAATTATATACAAAATAAGAAAAAAAATAGCATTTATTGCATTCGTATTAAATATATTCATTTGATGTAAAGATAATATGCAAAGATAAAAATAATAACAGAAAATACATGCAAAATACCAGGTGTTTGTTCAAATACAGAAGAAAAAATGTGGTAAAGTTGATCTCATTAACTTAATGATATCGACAATGCAGTTTTTAGGAATTTATATAACAATATTATGAATTTCAAAGACTTTATACAAATTTTAAATTTTTCAAAATTAAGATTGCTATTTTTACATTCATGGTATGTTTCAGGTTTGTAACACTGGAATCTTTATTTCTTGACGCTCAGAGGCATCCTGGAATTTCCTAAATTTATAAAAATCCACTGATTTTTAAAACTAAACTATAATTCGTTTAGCTGAATTTTAATATATAGTTTTTTACGAGGGGTGCAATCTAGCAGTAAGAGAAATCGACATCCATAATGATAAACGAATTATAAATTATATACAAAAAATTTAAGTTAATCAAATACTAATTTAAGACATTAATAAAAATGTATGTAAAATTATTAAATTTAATATTATTATTAGAAAAGTTCTATGAAAGATTGTCATTTATTGCATCTCTTCTAATCGGTCTAGCATATTATGACATGATCCATTAATATGATTGAAAGTTAAGCAGTGGTATCCAGATTTCCGAAATATTTCATATACAAAAATGTTATCTATATTTTCCAACTGTAGTTGTTGGAAATTTTAAAGATTCTTTTAAAGCATATTCATCGCTATGTTGATCAGGCATGGCGATCAAATGCTTTTTCTTAATTTGGATTTCTGATTGACTGGCTAGCACAGCCATCAGTCATCCTTAGATGGAAAACCACCGAAAGAGCTTTCAAATTCCTTACATATTTTTTAATACATTTACATGTTATCAGAATTTTACGGATAATTACAAAAATTGAGGCTTATATTTCGCTTCTAAAAACATTATGCTCGTCTTTTTTTCCATAGTAAACTACGCAATAAAGGCTGTCATAATAAATAATTTATATTGGATACAACAAATAGAGGAGGCTTGATTCCACGATATATTTTGATTAAATAATTATGAATATAAGTACTTAAGAAATAGCTAAAATTGAAATGTTAATGCCAGAAGTTTAAATTATATTGTAGGTTATTGCTTGATGTTATAATTTAATATCTTAAACTATGCGATTTTAAATTTAAATGTTCCAGAGCATCGAAGTAAGGAATAGCCATTTTATCGCAAAACTAAATCGCATGTACAAAAGTAATCACATAATTAAAAGTATTTGGTATTTCTAAAATATACGATTTAATTCAAACACAACATCAATGTAGGTTTTTTTTTGTCAGATAGTGTAAAGCTTCCAGATGCCACCAATTATTTGTAATAAATGTGATATTTCATAGGAAATTTATTTCCAATATTAGATTCTATTTTATTGTTTATTTAAATCAAACTTTTTCCTGAGATTCCTTTTAACACTGATTTATTGAACGTTTTTTCACAGCTATTATTAATATATCATATCACAACCAATATAATGACAAAATGAAATGAAAAGTAATGATTATTTTTGCGATCGTTCACTTTTTTCAAACTTTCATTTATTTAAATCAAGCTCTTTCAAACAAAATTCACATTAATACATTTCTAATTACAATTTTTTCCGTATCCATTTACAAAATGTGCGCAATTTTCATCATCCAGCCAAAGAATATTTCAATTATTGTCAATACATTTTATTTTAGAGCCTTAATCATTAAGAATTCAAATTTAATGCTTGTGATATCAAAAACAATTCATTATTAAAAGCAAGTAAATGGCTGCAAGTTTAAGTACTTTGATTCTAAAAATATGGATGTCAATTATTGTTAAGAATTTAAGTTCAAAGTACTAAAGACAAGAACTGAACTGATAAGAACTGAAATTTATGCAATAGTTATTCATATATAAGGAATAATTTCTTATATAAATTACACATTCTTTACAAAGCGATACTCTACTATTCCATTTTTAGTTTTACAAATCAAATCATTAGTTAAATGAAATTAAAAAAATATTTTTTCTTTCATTCTATGAAAATTTTGGAGTGAATTATTGGATTTATACAATATCAATATATTATACAAAATCATTATACAAAAAATATATTATACAAAATCGTCATAATTCAAGGCTATTTTATTACAATTTTAAGTGATAGGAACATACGAGAAACAATATACGACAATGGATGAAGTAAATGTAAATATTAAAAGTTTCGTTGAAGGGTTTGATAATCATTCTGGCAGTAGTTCTTTGCAAGAGATAAATCTGAATTTTAAAAATGCAAGCACAAAACATACTTAGAATACAATATTTTGTTTAGAAATTAAAATAATCTCAAGGAATAAAACTAGAAGTAATTCGAGTTCCAGTACTTGACATTTCGGTTGATTCTTTGCACTCTTAAATAAACTGAAAATATTAGTATTATATCCAAAAGTAGATAAGTTCTAGAATTTATTTTAATAATTTGGAAGCAAAGACGAAGGGGATATTTAAATACTATTTATCATGATTTATTTTAAAGAATTATAGCAATATCGATTCTATCCAATATGATCATTCAATTTTTAACAACTCATTCTGAATCTGATGAACTAAACTCAGTCTCAGAGAGAGAGAGATAGAGTCATGAAAGCTTGAAAATATGAGATTAAAGCTAAAAGCAGAGTAAAATATGTGTTCTTAAAATGCTGAAAAAACATATCGAAGCAGATTTATTGAACTGGATAATACAAAATCTTTGAATTAGTTTCCAACAGATTTCGTTTAATTATTTAAGATATTTTTTATCAACTGATTTTAAAAGCAGATATTAATTTAAATCCTAAACATTCATTTTAAATTTGAGTTTAATAATTCGTTACAATAGTTTGAAAATAAAATATTTTGTAAAGTACCATTTCAAAGTATGAAAAAAAAGCTTCAACACTAGTCTTTGGAAGTGGCATTATTTTAAATATAGTATGAAAACCGGAAATATTCTTCAATTTCTTGATAAACATTGGCAGTTGTGTATTTCAACTAGATTTACCTTCTAAGTTTAGAAAATGGAATTTTTCCCTCACTTGCAAAGTTTCAGAAGGAAGCAATGTAAAAGAACATTTTTTTTTTTAAATCAGTGCACATAGTTTTAAAAAAAGCTAAATTGCATTTTCCTCGACTGCCAGGTCTCGTTTATAATAGTAGTAAAACATCTTAATAGATTTTGCAAGAGGTACAATTTATAAGTTCCCAAGCTGTCAGCAAAAAATACTGTTCGATGTTGCTCTATTGATATCATACATGCAAGAGCCATGAACTCCAAAGTCTTGATGTTGATATAAGATCATTTCTTAGCAAAATTGAGAGATCCATTTTAATCTAAACTTCTTCGAATAATATCTGAAAAGAAAGCATGAATTAATGCAGATAAAAAATGAATGTATTCGTTTCAATGAATGAAAAAAAACAATACAGTAAGAGCAGTGATTTGTCTAAGTAAACTATACACAAATTTATCAAAAAACACATTCACGGTTTCAGTATCAATACCAATTAGTTAATTTCTTTAGAATCCGTTTTCTAGTGCATCAAAATATGGAATTGAAACCCTTTTATTACAGATTTTAAATTATAGTAAAATATATTTAATCACTAAATAGTTATATTCAGATTCATCTAGGATGTCCGTGGCCTCTGCATGCATCAGATCTAAGCAAAAGTAAAATTAAGTGAAGCGATAAATGCATTATGACTACACATTTTTTTTAAATGACAAATATTTTCATTTCCGGTTAAAAAAAATTATTTTGGCACTATTGAATTTCAACTTACCGAGTTCCTTGAACTTTATCAGTTTTTTTTCCGCATTACAGAGAATACATTTTCTACATATCTTGCAAATCTGGCTTCGATCTAAGTTTTGGTCTGTAACTGAAAATAGTGTCTGAATTTAAGAAATCAGCTGCAAACAGTGAATCCTTTTCTCTGCAGTATAATAAAACTTAGCAAATGTTGATGAATCCGTATAACTATAGGTTCATAGACGTTATATTCGACTTGAATATAAATAAAGACGTGGAATCTATTTTTCTTTTCTTGCAACATTTGAAGGAATGTTCAGGCGAAAAGTTTGAAACTAAGTACAGTAGATGGCATTTATTCCATAATAATGTAAACATACGGAATATTTATTAGCTTCAATCCCACATAATTGAAGAATATTTATTTTTTTTATACCAGTAAGACTTATGGTACTGCATATTGCCAGGAATTTTCTTTTGATCCCAGTGGTTGAATAAAATGCATCTATAAGCAGGCATCGTAACCAGTCAAATTTTGCAGAACAAATCAATTTCATTTTTCATAAAATGTCGTACGATGCAAGTAGTTAAGAAAAATGAAATGAAAAATCAAACCCTGAAAGTGAGTGAAAATAAGTGTTATTTTATGATGAAATCCTTTCCTTTCTGAAGACTGCTTTAGAGTTTCATTTGCTTTGAAGTTGTTGAAGAATTCATGGCAAGTTCACCTTTTTATATATATCCACAATCGCTTGAGAATTTCACAGTTGTGCAGGATACCTCAGTCATAGACAGCACAAGTCAGAGCAATCAATTCTGGAATCCTTGAAAAAAACCAGCTGTGACATTAGGAAATAAATGTTAATTATTCATTCAAACAGTTTCAGGATATGATTAAATGCATTTTAAAAAATTTCGATTTGATAAAATCAGAATAAAATAATTTTGAAAAGAACAATTTATCAAATAAAAGGATTTCGTTCTCGAAATATTTCCTTACAGTTAAAAATTCAAAATTTTATGTAGATTAGTAGTTAAATAAATTATCTAAAATGGATTTCGTTTTATTTAAAAATTGAATTACTAACAATCGTTTAATGCTTCATCTCGTTTTCGTTGCTGCCTTAGGGATTGATAATTTCCTTAAAAAAAATGAAATAATTCAGTCTAGTTAAAATCATGAAATTCGTTTTGCCATCAAACACGATTTTTTTCGGAATTATTTTAAATAAACTCAGATGCTAAGTCCTATGCATCTACATTTAAGGAATATTCATCCTGGCTTTACGTTTATCTAACTACCATAGCTCTGTTCTTAAAAGTAATGAACATAGATGAGTTCATTAAAACGAATCAAATATTTGTTCACGTACTTGAGACCTGACCCATTCTTGTTTCGATGCACGATTTGGATACATCCAACAAATCTACCCTTATATAAAAGTAGTTCAATCTTAATGTGCAGAATCGCTTTCGATGCAATGACTATTTTTATTTATGATACGTTAAAAAATGCATGGTTCTTTTATGACATCGATGTTCGAAATTGTGTCGAATCGTGAATTGGAATGTGGCATAATGTCTCCTATAGATGGATAATTATTAGAAATTAAGAAGTGTAGAAAGGATAAGATAAGCGCTTAATTTTGTATTTCAGTGATAATATTTCGAGACCAAAAAAAGATCGCGTCAAAAATTTACGGCACTTCAGATCATTTCGAGAAGTTTAATAAAAATTTCATAAAAGAAATATTGGAATTTTTGATTCCAAAAGATTGAACTCGAGATAGAAAACCGTTAATAAAACAAATTGATAACCGTTAGGTTAGAATCGTTTCGACAGTTAAAAAACTAAAGGAAAGACAAGATTCTTTTCCAACAAAAAATTAATTGTCCAGTATTATATTTTTAAAATAAGTGAATCTAATAAATACAAAGAGAAACGAAAAAAAAAGAAAAAAAAAAGGAATCTATTTTCTTATTATAAAATTTTGAAATGAATGAAGAGTCAAGTAAGTGATTTTAAATCTGACTTCGTGCAAACAATATTAAGAAGCTAAGATTCAGGTTCCAAAAACTATCGATGAATCTTAATTTCCGGTTACTGAGAATACATGGATATTTAAAAGAACAGATAAAAGCATTAATAATTAAAAAAATAACAGATCGCTGCTATTTGATATCCAATAATCATTAACAATTCATGTCAATATATTTTTTATTGATTTATAACCCAAAATCATTAATTATTCTCCGATATCGAATTGAATTTCAGTGCTTAAAAATTTCCATGAAAGTTTTCGACTTCATCCGATTTGATGTGAGCTATTGAATTTCAAGTTTGTATTATAAATATTTAAGGAAATCCAAACATGGTTTGTCTTGCGTTTGTGACATCCAATCCAAGATCAAAACTTAATTATAGAGAAGTTTATCCTCTTACCGACAGAAAGGTTTCCTTTAGTGCTGTAAACTATCTTTCTAGTCAGCTGAATTTTTACTCTCACTGATGGATTTTTGAATTTCATACTTGGCTATTAAACTTAAAGCTAATTATCTTGGAAAAGGTTTGTGTGCTGCACACTGTCTTATTTCCACTCAATGAACGATTCTTTGTAGATTCATTCAGGTTTGCATCACGATTATTGGCGACAGTTGCAGATTCACAGCAATTAGGCATTTCATTGGTAGATATCAGCACAATTTCTAACAAGCTGAAATCATATTGCAAGAAATAAGAAAGAAAGCGCTAAAAAAAATAGGATATTTTGAGGTGTGAAACAACTATTAAACAGAGCGGCTTTATATTTTCATTCTATTAAGTAGAAATATATCTCATAATATAAATGTCTGTATTTACTTTTTACTGAAATTTTGCTGCATCGTTCGGAAGGATTTAATTATGATTTATTAGAATCTGATGTGTCAAATGGCATTGACATGTAAAGATATTGTTGATTTATACTACTACATAAAATTTGTTTTGAATAATACCTATACTTTAGTACTTGGAAAATACTTTCAATGTTTTCTATGCTGAACAAAACAATATATAGTAAATTGAGGAAGCGTTTTAAAATATAGAAACAGATCATGGTATATTTTTTAATGATTCAAAAAATTTGAAATGACTTTCTTTCAGTTGCCAGGCTTGATAATATCTATAAACGAACATTCGAACACTGGGGAATACCGAAATCAAATTTGTTCAATATTCTGCAATTAGATATAAAGACAAATTAAGATTGCTAAGGTTTTATATAAAACCCCTTAAATTAAAATATTTTAATCTATGATTGGTATAAAATGCTTGAGCCAAGCTTTCTAAAATAGAAAAATTAGACATTAAACTTTTATTATGAAACCTTGTATTTTACTGAATACAACTCTAAAATCCGTGTTAAATCCTAACTAAGTTTGGTATTCTCCAAACTTCTAATATGAATAATTCTATTTAGTAAAATTGACAATTATATAACCGTTTTAGTTAACCATAATGGAGGCATAACCATAATCACTTTTTAACCATAATGGAGGCATTATTAAAGGATTAACTTTTAATGAATTTATTTTTACCCATACAAAAGACATCAGTTTGGAATATCTAGTTCAATCATAAATAATTGAATGAAATATTCATTGAATTTCGAATTTTAACATCGAAGTAACAAATTTTAAAACGTTCTGCGAGCTTTTTTTATACGACCCAAATTTTCAGATCCCGTAAATAAATGAAAATGCCTTCAGAGTGTGTAGGGGTGAAAATTTTTATGTTCTTTGGCAAAGGAAAGAAAATTTCTCTTAATAAAATACAACAAACATGCTTTCATTTACAAGAGCTTATCCTAATTAACCATAAAAACATTTCTTTCACATAATTCTTCAAACGACATTCCGTTAATTATGACATTCCGTCATTAAATTAGGAAATTTTATTTCTTGACAAATTAGATCACAAAAAGCTTCTGTACTCTGACCCTCCAAGTATCAAACGCTTCTACTCTCTCTCAGCACATCTCACAATAATAACCCCTTTCAGACACTCCTAATATTGTTTTATATTTCGAAACACCAGCTAATACAATCCCATTCATTACCCACTCCACCACAGTACCAGAATTTTCGCCAACATATTATTATTACACCGCCACGACACTAGAAATCCCAAAGCCACACACACACATATAACCCACACCGCCACGACACTCGAAATCCCAACACC
>JAPMOR010002737.1:0-11098 GCA_026543865.1 Argiope aurantia | reverse complement strand
GTAGTTTATATTTGAATATCTTGTTTCAAATGTACTGATTGCCGAGAGTGTGAAGACTGGGTGACTAAGAAATTTATATTTATGTAATGTTACTCCTCCAACTGCTTCAAGAATTGGAAAAGTTTGTTGCATCCCGCTATTTTCGGGGTAATAGATCTTAGACGGTAACCCATTCAAGATTTAAATTATACTTGATAATAGCAGAAATAATTCGCTTCGCTTCAAAAATGAGTTTGAAAACGTTGAATTTAAATGCTGATTTTTAAAAATCAATTCAAGTGGTTAAAGCAATTGCCTTCTATTTTAATGTACCTACGTTAAGTTGATCTATAGTGCTTAATTTGAACATTGATCCGAAAGCGACAATTTTATCCACAACATCCAATATTCTCAACATGTGTGGTAGTAAAAATTAAATGAAAAGACTTCTTTCTCCATATGAACAAATTTTAGTGCAGCCGATAAAGTTAAAGTTAAATTTATATGAAATCTGCTGAACCAAATATTGTGGGCATTATAAATGAGTCAATTCTGGAAATCTTCCATTCTTGGATATTACTGATGGCGTCAAACATGCTGAGAATCGTTCTGCCAACAGGTTGAAATTTAACATAAATTTCTTTGCCTTTCAGCAGCTAAACTCTCAAATGATTAAAGTTGCCATAAAACGTAGATACTATATTAGCAGAGCAATCCGCACACACTTAAACCTTAAGTATTGATCTTAAAATATATTAGCGCAAGATCGTCAGCAGCAGAAAGATATAATCAATGCCTGAATGCTGACGTCATTAGTGTTTCTATTGGGTTGTTCGGAAAGTAATTTCATTTTTTTTGTGTGTGAAAATGAAAGACAGTTTTCGTATAATAAACAAATACTTTATTAAATTATATATTGGCCGTTCTGGTTCAACACCTTTTGCCATCTTTCTAGTAGTAGCATCATTCCACGCTCATAAAAGTTTTGGTCTTTGCTGCCAAAAAACGGATCGAGGTGGTTTTTGACCTCCTCGTTTGAGGTGAAGGTTTTACCGTCTAAAAAAATTGAGCGAACCAGTTCTGGCACTGGCGTACTGTCAACACACTTCTCCATACACATCGGTCCATTTCTTTCTGGCTTGAGCAGCATTTTTACCCTTTCTGTAGTAAAACAGTAAGATACGTCGAAAATGCTGCTTATCGCTCTCCCTATTTAAAAGGGCACCAACCAAAAACTACTGCGTAGAATGAATTGGAATGTTTCACACACAAGTCTTGCTATATGAGCTCTCAAAGCATATAAAAATTATACGGCTTAAATGTGAAGTTGGGTGCAAAAAAATACAATTAAATCCACTGTCGGAAAAAAACGAAGTTACTTTCCGAACAACCCAATATTTTAAAAAATGGCTAATTTAGCGTTTTGAGACGAGATGGATTTATCGGTCGCATCTCTACATTTATCAGATTCGGTCAAAAAGAACTTTGTCACTCGTTCAATTTCGTAGTAACTATTCCCATATTAACAATATTTGGTAGGAGTGCTCAATATGGATGCTCAATAAGAATTGATTATTCAGGCTTCGCTCTATCCTCTTCGGAGGCTTATGCAAATTAGAACTCAGTTTATTGTCATTACTAACTTTTTACCTGATAGAAAAAAAAATTTAGTACATGCCTTTGCGATATTTGAACAATTACCTTCAACCATAAATTCTCTAGAATTTTGCATGTTCAGCTGTTTAAGCTCTACCCAGATTAGTTACGAAGGATTGTTGAATTTGCCTGAATTCGTAACATGCCTTTGCCAGTTTTCATAAAAGCAAGCCTTCTGTATAATTGAAGGCTGAAATCCCATAAAATGTTGGGAAAAGATCTAGCATAGATATAATACTATGTATGGTGCATGTTTTACTCACGACACTTCAAAGAAGTTAAAAAGTAACTGGTTTTCAGCATCTGTGCAATTGGAAAAAGCTGAATTCTAAGATGCGTTCATGTGTTAATTTTTGATTTATTTCTGTTCTATGGAGGTGGCTCCATTTCCAGAAAATGCATCGAACATTACTAGAAAATTTCTTTTCATCCATTTGATGGATTTTCAATGCAGAAATGTCTTCTGTAATCGGCCATCAATTCGGCAGCTAAATGGTTATGACATGGTCTCTATCAATTCTTGAAAAAAATGACATACGATTCAATTTTCTAAAGTGGTATGGTTTTTAGCTTCGAGTTTCTAAATAATCCTTTAGTTAGCTTCATATTCTTTCATGGCCTCCAGCATAGATTCTTTTTACAAACAAGAATATTAAGCATTTTTTATTGGATTAATGCTGTATTTTCAGAACATTTAACTGCTTTTCTTTTCGGAAATTTTAATAGTATCACGATTGGCTACTATCTTGTATTTTCGACTGTTTGATCTGAAATGTCTATTTAAATGTTTCATACAAGTAGAAGAACGCAGATAATTATGTTTTGACAAATACTTCGTGTTGGACTTCCTGAGAAAGAATAGGCTGACTTTGCAGATGAAAAGTATACCACACTCGAGTTATTCCTTTATTATCAGATTTCACTAACGAAGATGGTTTAATCAGGCGCATCATTTAAATCGAAAAGTAAATTCAAGTTCATGACCCGAGAAATATATAATTTCGAACATTGATGCCAAATGGCTCTTCAATGAACAGATTCAGTTAAGTCTTGTATAATCGTCATCTATTGGAGCAAAATAGACCCAATCGGTTGGATACTTCGTATGAAATTAAAGCACATTTAGGTTCATTCTATAATGCTGAAAAAGGCAAGTTCCTTTTGCAATTGAAAATCGTATTCGGGAAGCACTTTCAGTTTGGATAAAGAAAAGAAACTTGGATTTTCGATATCTGTGTGAAGACTCTCTGTAAAATGTAATCACTGATTCAAGTTAAAAAGAAACTGCAATTAAAGACGTCAAATAAAAAAAAAATATTAAATTTAATGTTATAGTAAAATTTAAATGTCTTAAATTTCAAGTCTATAAAATATTAAATTCAAATTGATTAGTATGAATTTGGTTCTTTAAAGTTTCTAATTTTTTTTAGAATAAGAAATGTTAGAAAGAATCTCGGACGAGATCTTCTCTCGAAACTATAGCGATTAATTCATTCTTAACTTCAAACTTCTTTATTTTTGATGTTAGAGTATTAAATTAAGCTTCTTTATTTTAGAAAGCCATGTTTTGTTCAGATGTAATGAGTTAAAGTATGAAGAATGAGTGGTTTTCTGTAATATTTGAAAGGAGAGAAAAATGGGGAAAAAATGTCTGAAGTAAATTTAATTTTTTATTAGATAAGTAGATGGTGGGAAGCCAGCTGGCTGGTGGGAGGGCGGGAACTTAAAAACTAGGTAGAACTAGGCAAGAATCGCAACAATGAAGAAGCTTAATTCATACTTTTAACATCTAGGCAGTTCTAAATTTGTTAAAAAATATTTGACCAATGTAGCTTGAAAGTAGCATAAATATTTATTTCGAAATTAGTAACGTAAGAAATCTAAATTTGGTGATTTTGTAGACAAGTGTAACGTTTCTATAATTTAAATGTATGGCATCTGAATATTCTTTGAAACAATTTCTATTAGTTCATGAAAAGTTTTGCCAAGATTAGTGTTAAATATAAACTTGACTTAAGTTTTAATATTGCCGCGTCAGTCTTTAATTGCCCATTTTCTTTTTGCATCTGCAATCGCTGATTACTTCCTGAGTGTTCTTAGACTACAACGAAATGAATTCAAATTTTGGGCAGGTCAAATAACCATACTTTGAATAGCGGAAATCTGCAACTCTGAAGCAGAATTGCCAAATCTCTATTAGATTTTTATCTCCCTAAAACCATTTGTATGTTGAGGCAAAATAAATCGTAGAAAACTTTGCTATACATCTGGTTTCAGAAGATGGCTTGGTTTTGATTTCGTCTATTTGTGGGAATCCTCCTCAGACTTCAGCTCAAGTTATTTGTTTCATTTGATTTACCGTTGCTACGTTGTCTCATGTTCTTAAACAAGGAACTGTTTATTCAAACTTGATGGCCTGTAAATTACTTCCTTTAACTCATAAGTCATTTCTAGACTAGTCCATCTTTTAGAATACGTTTCAACCGTGGCTAATAAAATGGTTTTAAACTCGCTCAGAAATGATAGCGCTGCTCCAAATTGATATAGAACGTTCAGACAAGCATTCAGTCAAGGCACTAATGTGGTCATTTTTATTGGTTGATAGATTGTTAAGTGTTATCCATTTAAATTGGAATTTCGTATAGAAGTATTTTGAACTCCTGGTGTATTTTTAAGAGAATTATGAGTCAAATTGGTTTCGCTTGCAGGAAGCACTTGATGCCAGTTCCATTATTTCAAATAGTTTATTGTCAAACAGCAAGCTTGTCCCAATTTTTAATAATGGAAAATGTACATAATTCAACTTGCACGGTGTATCAATTCTATAATCTTATTTTTGTACTACAACTTTTGATACTAAAAACTGCCGTAATATATGAAGTGCCTTATTAAAGGCCGATGTATCGTGGAAATCTTGAGTGTTTAATGTTCAATATGAAAGCTGTAGTTAAACTCTTGCAGGCTTTGTAAAAAAATGGTGGAAACATGAGAATCAAACAATTAAATGAAAAAAGCTGGAATAAAATCTCTTCTTCGAAGAATGTTTCCAAAAGCGTTGATCAAAGCAAAATAATATTGCGAAATTTTGCAAGCTGTGGTGAAAATGCAATTTCATGACATCTTTTGATGCGAAAGATTGTGATTTATTGGAGATATAACCCGTGAACTGTGACTCATATCTTCAAAATCAATGTCTTCTGGCTCGAAACAACAGTTTGGACTATGTTCTACTGGTTGTGGCTGATAAAGATAAATATTGATTTTAAAAATTACCTTATCTATTTCTAAATAATTCTAGTGTGGTTCAACAATCTTACCTAATCTGACACAAAATACTGCAAAAGTATAAACGTTAAATTCCTTCGAGCCTAATTGGACATATTTGTATCAGAGCTCTGTGGAATTTCTTCAAATGTCCTTCGAAAGGTTTAAGCAATTCTTATTTTCAGAAGTTGTTCATTTGTTAAAAATGCGACTATTTCAAAAGGAAACGGCTTAGTAGGTGAAAGGTCGAAATTCTAAGCTCAAGTTCTTTCCGTTTAATGGTACACTGCTGTAAATATTTGTTAATGTTTAAAATTATTAGAGGATCTCTACTTTTCTTCAGACTCTACGCTTGAATTTTATACACCTCCTAAACATTCAACTGAGTTATAAGAATTCCTAAAACTGTAATCATTTGAGCGTCAGAAAATGCAAATGGGTAAAATTGATGTTTCGACTGGAATATTTGGAGTTCCTTCAAAGGACTTCCTATTCCCAATTATTTAATGGGTACATTCTGATTATCGCAGAAGTTTTCCAAGTTTCAATTGATTCCTTTAATATATCTGAAACTTCCAAACTGCAAAACTCATTTTAATGTAGTTCACCGATAAGAACAATCATAGCTATTTAAATTCGTGATAAAAGGATTGTTCTGGTCTTGAAATTTTTAATCTTTCTGCACTCTAAAATTCTTCTGAATTGCCATCTATCCATTTCTGGCCACATGAATATATCATTGTGGCAGACAACAGTCTTTGCTTTGGAATAAAAACAAGTCAAGAGCTGGTTACCCTAGTTCTTACCCCCCGGAGGGCACCTCAAAATGAGGAGGAGATGTTCCGGCATGGTGGTTGGATCTCGCCACCCTGGAGGGAACACTAATAGGTGGGGGATCTGACTCCTCCCATCAATGACGGGACGTACTTCCTTCGGAAAGTGTTGCACCGTGGCCGGTGACGGCCCTTAGGACTCAACCACAGTTCCCGCCAATTGCTGTTGCAGCGGTCCGGTCATTCAGTTTTATGGTTTAAATCCGTGTGCCTTCGGGCGGGTCGGAGAGTTAGATGGTTGACTTACCCTAGTTCTTCCAGAACAAAATCATTTTCTTGGTGGGTTCTAACATGAAAACATCGTGGTGGTTCCATGAAACCTTTATGTATGACATTTTCGGGAGGTTATTTTGTGATTTGATCATGGTTCAAAATGATGGGGGATGTCTTGAACCCTTGCCTTATGTAGATATTAGATATTTATCTGAACTATTTTGACAGCATAAACATCTAGTGGCTCTCTCGATCTGGCTTTGTGACGTGTAAGCGGTCACGAATTTCCCAGATCCAGAGGTTTCGCAGCTAGACATTCGGCTCACTATTTGGTTTCTTAGCCAAATATCAACTTTTTCTACTGTTTCAGGCTATTTTTATCGATCAGTCGAATGTTGTGATGTTGTCTGATTTGACCAGCAAGAGTGTTTTCATTTATCATATACAATTCTACAACTTGGCTAAGTTTTGGGTTTAACATATTTGAAAAGGGAATAGAATCTATATTACTCTTCAATGTGTCTTCACATGAATATAACTTCAAAATTTGGTTCAGATTACATTTGTGTAAAGCACAAATATCATAATTCTCTCCTAGCCCATTCCATTTATGTTATCATATTAAACCCAAAATATTCAAATTTGGATTTTTTATTCAAAATTTGTTTCAATCCCTATCTATTTCGCTGTTATCTTCCGAAATATTATCCAAAACTGCACTCTAAGAAGTCTAAGATATGCATTCACCTTGATGTTGTACTACTTAAACATTACAATGCTTCCAATATCTTCATACACAGAAAATATCTAACATGTCGTTTACTTGCAATACCATCCAGTCTTCTCTCAGCACTTAAAACGTGTTGAAGTAAAAATATTAACCGACTTGCAATAATTAACAGTATCTTATTTTATTAAAATTTATCTACTTGGCATTAAATTGTATAAGTATTTGTAAAAATTATTACAAATTGCTTTATGGTCAATTGTGGCATTTAATATTTTCTTGTATTTAAAACAGGATCACTTAAAATGACTGTTGCAATATTATGAACTGTTTTTTAAGCTGTTATTTCATTTTATACACAATTTGTAACGTGATTTGTAAGCTTTACCATGGAAAACTGAATTCAAACTCTTATTACTATTGCGCATAAAGGAATCTGTTTAACCAGATAGATTTCAGATTATATATTGTATGTATAATTTTAAGCAGTTTAATGTGTGCAAGCCATAAATTCATTTGTTAATCATTTTTCTGTAAATATTTCAATGTTCAAAATACCTCAGAATCAACTTCATTTCATTTCAACTGAATTGATTCTTTTTGTATTAGATAACAGATGCAAATAAGTTTGCATTGATATTTTACTTTTCATATAAAATTGTCGAATGGAAATTTTTGTCTTTTTGGTGTGTATGTTGCTGCAAAGTAGATTTTAAGAGCGTTATGTTTACGTTGTATTATAATCTACATTGGTGTGCAAAACTTAAGCAACAGGTATGATTTTTTGCCATAACTTCACGAGAAATCATCTGAGAGGCATGAAATTCAGAAATGAGATACAGCATTTTGTTCTGAAAGAAGGACGAAAGCATATTTACGCAGAAATGAATACAATGCATACAGTATGGAATCAAGCAAAAAAAGGCTTTATTGAACTCATAGTATCGTTACACATGATTGTCTGTCTAAGAGGAAGAACAGCAAGCAGATGTTCCTTAGTATGGGATATGCCCTCCCCTTACTGCAATGGTTGCTTCGCACCGTTACTGGGATGAAACCGTGTCCCGACCTCTCTCCAAATCAACTGGCGTTGGGAATCGCTTGTAACATCACGGAAAGAGACCGTTTCGGTGGTCCTGGAGTTGTCGTCTGGGGAGGCATTATGATGAACGGGCGGACTGAGCTCCACGTTTTCGACAGAGGTTCTGTAACTGGAAATCGCTATTGTCAGGAGGTGATCCTTCCCCATGTGCGTCTGTTCCGAGGTCCATTGGATCCGATTTCGCTTTTATGGATGACAATGCACGGCCTCACAAGACTCAGGCTGTTGAGGAGCTCCTGGAAAGTGAAGATATCACTCGAATGGATTGGTCGGCGTGCTCCCCTGTTATTTAAATCCGATAGAACATGTGTGGGATGCTTTGAAGAGACAACTTGCGGCACGATTACATCCTCCTGGGAACACCCGACAACTTAAACAGATGCTGATTGAGGAATGGGCACTCTTACCTCAAGAACTGTTGGACAATCTGGTGCTGAGTATGGGGAGACAGTGCGAAGCAACCATTGCAGTAAGGGGAGGGCATATCCCATACTAAGGAACATCTGCTTGCTGTTCTTCCTCCTGGACAGACAATCATGTGTAACGATACTATGAGTTCAATAAAGCCTTTTTTCGTTTGATTCCCTACTGTATGCATTGTATTCATTTCTGCGCAACTATGCTTTCGTCATTCTTTCAGAACAAAATGCTGTATCTCATTTCTGAATTTCACGTCTCTCAGATGATTTCTCGTGAAGTTATGGCAAAAAACATACCTGTTGCTTAAGTTTTGCACACCAGTGTATTTATGCAATTTTGGTTCTGTAGTTATCTATTTGGTGCATACGTGACGCCAGTCACACGAAATGTTAATGGTAAAACTTTATCTAGCTCCAACATGTAACATACTTTGAGTGTTGAACTTCTTGATTTTTTTTATGCAAGAATCTTTCCAGAATGCTTATTATGTACATCTTGTGCAAAATATTCGGAATACTTTGTGGAATCTTAATTTGACTGTCCTAAAACCGTTTTATTACAAGTATGAAATCAATGGAAGATAATACATAAATTTTCAACGAATTATTTTTTAAATGTTTCTTTCCAAACTGTCCTTATTTTAATAATATAAAGTATTAATTTAATATCTTCATTTAAAGCTATATTTTTTCATACCCAAAATAAAAATTGTTTTGATGTGAAGTTTTATTTGGTAATCTAAATCAACCAAATGAAATTATTAATCGAAAATTGTTCCTTTTTAATTTTAAATTTCTAAATGCTTTGTGTATGAAATGAAATTTAATAATCCTAAAGTAGTTTAATTTGGTACAAGCTTTGTCTGTGCTAATGAATGTTGCAACGTGTTTACAAATTTTAATGGTCAACGGAACTTGTGTATTAAATTATTCCATATTCAATGTAATAAATATGTGCTGCATATATTTAGAAACTTCAGTAATATTTTATTTTAATCGTATTAGTTTCGCTGCTTTTAAGATAAAAGACGCTGATTGAATTGTACTGATTTAATTTACTCTTGGATCAATAGTATATCGGTAAATAATCGCTACATTATTGCAGTGATGTAAAATATTTATTTAATGGTGTATTTTTGATTAATAAATGGATGTTAGCTATATGTGAATTGTGTTTTCTTTTGAGAGTTCATTAAATTGTCACAAAAACGATTGTCTTATTTTCAGCTAAAACTGTAATACTTTGGCTCTCTACACTAATGTCTAAATCGTAAATTTTTACTTTTGGCCATCTGTTAATTCGGAGAAATGAAAAGTAAACAGTTGTACCCAATAAGATTGGCTTTCCCATTCAATATCGAACCATATGATTTGGAAAAACCAGAAATGGTAAGTAAATTCTAGAAACAAAGCAGAGAAAAGGATTGACCATTTTTCACCCATAGTGTTAACTTGAACGCTTCTCTTTAACTCTTTCCGTACACTTGACGTATTAGAACGTCCTGTATTTGAATTTGTTTCAATTCCTTCGTAATGCTTATTAGCTTAAATTATCTCAATATCACTCAGCAGTATATATTCAGAATAATATGAAATAGATGAATTTTTAAGTAAAATATACTTCCTTTACATAAAGAAATTAAATGCGCTCCGAACAATAGAAACGCTTTCAAATAAATGTTTAGTCACAGGGTTAAATGAAAGTGAATAATAAATCTGTTTAAATCTTTATCGATAGTTCATAAAGCGAATTCATAAAATGTACTATACACAATGCTTAGTACTTAAATCGGAGGCGATTTTTATGTCAATTTTAAATGCATATCTCCAAAGCTTTTGTCTTAGAATTTGCAATTTGTCATATGAGACTTGGAGTTTAATGAAGTTAAACTTACAAGAAGTATTATAAAGATTGCATTCTAGATATATTATGGCTTATTATTTTTCACTTCAGGTTGTTTTCAAAATTGATTTATCCTCTCTGGAAAGGATGCCTCGCTTTCATCAACTCAATAACCGGTTTGGTTTTCATTATTTTTATGATTTAATTTCCAATACTTCGTATTCCAATTCTTGTGAAATATTTTTACCTTGCAAACCTGAGGGGAAAAAAAATCAAATTTAAGATGGTTGTTTTTGAATTTCATTGGCTAATTTTCAAGCCAAACATTGATTTTCAAAAATTATTTCATACTAGCAGGTACCCGACGCATTACTGCTGCAAAAGAAATAATTTTGAACATATTGTTTGAAAATTGAAATAATTATCTTGTTTAATTCGAAACAATAGAAAGAATATTTTCTTGTCGTCAAGGAATACATTCATTGAAATTGAATGATTTAGAAAGAAGTATAAATAACATTTATCCTATATATGAACTTTGTAGGTTCAGAGCAATAAGTTGGCAAAGTTTCACGCAATCGGTTGAATGGTACGACATCGCATAAAATACGAACAAACAAAAATTCGTTTTTGTGCATTTTATTATGCATTCCATCCTACTGCTTATTTCCAGGAAAAGCATGGAGTATCTTAAGGCAATGGGTAACCATGGATTTTGCGAACAAGCTTAAAAAATGCTTCTCGATTTCGTCAAGAGTTGTAAGTAGTATAATGACTCCGATTTTCCTGCATACGCTACCTTTCTATATGCTGGAACAAGTTCGAAATCTATACCATGTGAAAACTACAAATTACAAGAAAAGCTGGAATTGCAGAAGGCAATTGATCAGTAAGATGTTTATTAATAATTAATAAATCTTGATGAATTTACTCATGAAAATTGATATGTCAGCTCATCTGCTATGATTATTATCTGACAAATGTGAAGCGAAAATTCTAATTTGAGGATATGATGTGGCCTAATCAACAATTTTCTTTTTGATGAAAATTTATTGAAATAGA
>JAPMOR010002731.1:0-12090 GCA_026543865.1 Argiope aurantia | reverse complement strand
ACATATGGGATGGCTTAATCAGGTATCGCCATCTAGTATCCAAAAGAGAAGCTAAGTGTAATGCAACTGCTACATTGCTTCTTTTCTTGTTTATGCCTGATTCACAAGCATGCTGACGTACAAGCCAAACATAGCAATATATCTATACATTTTGCTTAGCATATCTTTATAAAAAACAACCGTTCCTCATCACTATAATTCTCATTAATGGGTCATATAAGTTAGTAACCTTCTGAATAATAATTTTGGAAATGATAGAAAATACAAAATTAATAATTAGTTAAAAAATTAATCAAAAAAGTCGATTATAATATAAAAAACAGATAGTAAACAATAATCAGTTATCTATATTTATAAATAAAGCTCAATGTGTGTGTGTGTATTGGCGCTCTACAGGCCAGGTCATTTGGCCTACAGCTACCAAATTTGGTACATGTATACCTTAGAGGTCGGGAATGTGCACCTGGGGTCCTTTTTCTGAATTTTTAATTAGAATTTTAATTATTAATTAAAAACTAACTTTCCCGCCAAAAAATCTTCCATTTCCCCCAACAAATGAGTAAGGCTTCAGTTTTTTTCCCCAACAGTAATGAGGCTAGGGTAAACATTTTTCGGCCGATTATTTCAAACGATTCTGTTTATTTTCTTAATGTTTGATGCATTTAAAATTAAACATTGTTAATGAATCGATCTTTCATATTCATTCTGAAGTAGTTTTGAATTAAAATAAAACAGAATAAAGGAAATTAAAAATTTCTAATTTGCATAGCGTTACCCCAACTGGCGTAGAAAAATTCACGCCTTTGCGTTACCATAACACGTTGAAAATTCATGCATGCGTATTGTGTTCTGATTGTTGACAACTATTATCAACGAATGCGGACTTGATTTAAATTATTTTTTGGTTTGGGTCCCTATGCATGTTTTTGTAATTAAATTGTATTTATGTTAGTTATATATTTTCTGTATATGCTTATAGTTTTTTAAGTATTTTTTTTTATAATACATTTTTTAAGTAGTTTTTTTAAACCTGTTTTCGACCGATTAAACGATTAAAACGATTCCTTTTATTTTCTTAGTGTTTGATGCATTTAAATTTAAACATTGTTAATTAATCCATCTGCTCATGATGAATCTGAGAAAATTTTGTTGACAAATTCTTGAGATATTGCATAAATTAAGAAAGATATTCTTTAGTGCCCATAAAGTTTAAACGCTCAGTGACTCTGTTATCAGTAATAATATTATAAAAAAAATGCTTTGTTTCAGTAAAAAATATTATTATATTAATTGCAGATTGATTCTTTCCACTTTAATTTAAAGCATAAATTCTACGGGAGCTAACAGAAAATTTGAGAGATACATATTACGTTATGACTGAAAGCTTTTATAATATTATGAGTGAATTATATGACTATCAAAGTTTTAAAATATTTTAATGAAGAATCTATTAAAGGAGAAATTGCGTAAACTATTAAATTATTAAAATTTAAACGAACATTAAGATTGGTGAACCAGCTGGTCGCTAAAGGCAGCTAGTAAATAATAAACAGACGAAACTTGAAACTAATTGAAAACTACAAAGGAGAGAATAATATCTCAGAAATATGTTTGATTTAATATTTAATATCATTTGAAAAAAAATGATTCCGTAAGAGTAAAAAATTTTAAAATTTATATTTAAAAGGATTTTTGTTTGGATTACGAATGCTTTTTTTACACTCTCTATCTTTCTGCTTTACTTTCAGAGAATAAATCATATTGAATGAAATTTTATTTTATATATAAGAGTTTGAAAACTAATTTTTGATTTCTTCTTATAGAATTACTGAAACCACATTTACAGAATGATATGTAGTACTGATAAGAACAGCCAGAAAAAATCTTATTAATTCAGTGAATAGGGTTGGTGCATTTAACTATTGTAGTCAAAGTTATACGATTTTAACAGCATGCAAATTTTATGCAAATTTTAGTGGAATTAGAATAATTTCTGCAAATCTCAATGTGACAACAATGTGAAATACAGAATTTTGCATTGTTATTGTTGAAAGGAAGAATAGCTATACCGAAGTGATATGATCATTCAAAATTAATTCTTTTCAGAAACAGATTTTAAGATTTTGATCTGGAAGAAAGGAACATTTTCGTGCATTTAAACAAAATCTATTAGGTATCCGCTTGAACACTAAATTGCACACCGAACTGTAATAACAAGCCGCATTTGATATAGAAGATCTTTAAAACATCTAAGATCTCCTAGCTCTTAATGTGGATGATTTGCCTATTGTGCATGACATTTCCTATGTCTGCCTGTACGAAAGATAATAATTTCTCCTTCCATTCTACTTTCGTGACGTCACAGTATATGAAATTATGAAAACTAAAAATGCATTTTCTAATTATTCTATTCTTAGCATGAATGTTCACAAAATGTCTTTTTGTACTAAATCGATGATGCTCTACATGTTTGTAAATCATTTTTTTTCTTTATTTGTTATGTTTTAAGAATGCTAACTCTGTAGTTTTCCTGCAGGTGGCGTTGTAGTTCGTAGGGCTTTTTACCAGTAGCATGGTTACTTTAACTCGATAATATTTTTATCACTACGGCAGCACCGAAGTTAAGTGAGTTTAAGTGACTTTAACCTCTTCAGTCCTAGCTTTTTAAAACTGGTTTAAAAATTGGATTTCAAGATCTTTTACCTTTGTTACATCTCAATAGTTTGTGGAAAAATATTTGCTGATCAAACAATTTTAAGTCCCATAATTTTAAGGTACACATATGTGTACCTCAGGTCTTAAGAAAGTTAAAGCATCATCGACAAAGAAAAATTATTTAATTTTCCTGGTTACTTAATAGCTATACTTTTCTTATTCTAAAGCCTTATAAATGAAAAAGAATTTTATATTAATAATCTATTAAACCTTATTTTGAATGCAATTTTATTTTTTTAAATATTACATAAGTAGATACTGTATTTTGAGCATTTGACTCTTCTCCTAGAATTATATCCTGGATACCTGCATTTTGATACATACTTATCATCCATGTTATGATGTAGATGGCTTGACATAATCTATTCTTATTTCTTTTTAATTGGAAAGGGATAATTTTTCTTCCTCTTTTAGAGGTATTTTCACCTGATGGTAGTAATGGAATCTCCAATGGTCTTGTAGTTGCATTTCCATCATTTGATGACCCTTCTTCTATTAATTTGTTTTCATTTAAAGATGATTTTTTACTTGTTCTTGGTTTCCTTTCTTGCTGATGATGAGAATTCCCTCATATTTCAACAGAGACCGAATTATATGCATTTGAAATTGCAACATGGTCATAACATTTTCGGTTTCATTCCTGACAGCTCAGCTTGTCGCTTTGCCACCATTTTATCGTGCATCAAGCAATTGACAACTACTAAATCTACAAAATGCGTGAATGCTCGCGCCGGTCATTTTTTGTAATTACTGCATACCGGTAATATGCAAAATAATGGTCGATGCCTCCCATATTATATGTTTTTACAATAGCAGATTATTTTATATCCAATTTATATTCCAATTGACTCATTACCTATACATATCGATAATAGTCATGGATTTATTATCTTTCTACTTGACAAGGTACATTTGACTATCGACTGTGACCCATCATCCTATTTTCCAGGTTTCATTATTTTCGATGCATGAGAAATTCTATTGCTTAACTTAAAATCACTTTTTCCTAAAAGTTCAATAACCTCCTTTTGAGTTAAAGCCACTGAAACGTGAAAAAAATTATTATTAATTTATAAAATTCCATATATTCTATACGTGATGTCGGTTTGAAATATCAATTACTGACTACAAGACAGCTATATAATTAAATTTCTTACTAAAGTTAAAAAATAAATATTTTTAAATTTATATTTTATTACATTACAGAACATAAGAATTATTTATTATATAAAAGATATACAATATATTCAAGGACAAGAAATGACAATTTGAAAACCAGCACTCAAAAGATAAACAGCGCAATGGATTGCAAGCAGTCAGGAAACGGACGCGAAAACGCATGAGGTACACATATGTGTACCTTAGTTAAATTTGTATTTTCACCGATTCTATTATAGATAACAAGATATAATTTGGTAATCTTTAATTTGGTAATGACTTTAATATAATTATAATATAATTTGTGTTTGATGTGTTTGACATGGTAATATAATTTGGTAATGACTTGAACCAGGCACTTAGTATTTTATAAAAAAATATACAAGCTTTTATTTTAATAATAAATATTAAAAATATACTTATTTCTGCTGTGTTTTCTGCTCAACGTCATTTCCGTTATGTCTCTAATTAATAGCAATGGATATGAAAAAAATATCGAACCGTAGTGCTATTTATTGATGCAAAATGGAAGCTACATTCATAAATGTACAAATGAATGCATTATTTCGTCAAATTTTAACGTTACCGGATAAGGAAAATTAAAAAAAATCGTCCTTGAGTTCGCCATCCTAGTTGAAGCTCTTCCCTGTCAGATGCCTTTTCAGGGCATTAAACACATGAAAATCGCAGAGCGACGTGTCCGAGCAGTAGGGTGGATGGTCGAGTTGCTCCCTCTTGAACTTGACCAGTTCCACGTGTGTGACCCAGGAGACGTGTGGACGTGCGATATAATGGAGTAGAACCACACCCTCCGTGAGTAGACCTGTTCTTTAGTTCATGATTGACCTGAGTAGTCTTCGGAATGTCTTACAGTACACATTGGAGTAAATGGTTCTTCTGTGCTCGAGGAATTCAACAAGTAGCGCTACTGGACGGCGTTCTTTATAAGAGCCTCTGCTCTCTCCCGCGCATGCTCCAATCTACGCCGAAGACTCTAATCGCATCCCTAGATGTCTCTTTCTCCCATATAGACATAAAAAAATATGTTAACGGTTACGATGTTTCGTACCTTTTCATTTGAACACCCTTGTATTGAAAACCTTTAAAATAAATGACATTTTTATTCATTAAACAAACTAACTTTATAACTTTCATAACTTACCATTTTACAACATAATTACTACTGGAAACAATGTTTTTTTTCAAAAATATGTATTAGACATATGAAGGATATTAGCGTTAATAACTCGTTGGTTTATAAATAAATATTATAATTATTCATAAAGGCTATTTCAATTGTACTTCTAGACTAGAGATGGCCTTTTTTTGAATAACAAAGCATTAAATTTGCTGCAAATAAATGTATGTTCCTTTAAGAAAAATTGGGTCCCAATGGTTTTCTCCGCACAGAAGAAAAAATCTATTGAAGATCGTGTAGTACAATTAGAAGACTTGGAGTCTCTTTTCTTTATGGCTTAAAATAAAAATAAAAAATAGTATTTAATTCATTGAGATAGGTGTAACAACCATGAAATTACTTTTTATACATACGTCAATGACCAAATAAAATTTATTCTAAATCATCACCCTGATTTGACTAGGTAGAATAACATATAAAGGGTTACTACATTACATATGAAAATTTTATTTGTGTATTATTTCTCATAAGATTTTACCTTTATTCATAATATTAAATTCATATGTGAGAGAAATCATACCACATGCAATTTTTGAATTCTTTTCTCAAAATTTTTTGAAATTCAAGAAATTTTAAAGAAAATTTTATAATCAACTAAAAGGGCATACTCATTTAAAATAAAGTAATTATAAAATTCTTTATATATTTGTTGATTAGTAAGAAATTTCAATGGATTTTCGTTTTAAAAAGAAGAAATGAGTTTTTATTTTAAAGAAATTTAATATACTTAATAAAATAATAATAAAATTATTCTTGTGATACACCGATACACCATCACCATGTATAATTCTAACTATTCAAACTATATCAAAAGAATTCTTGTATTTAATAAACATTATGTAGTTTACCATAAATTGCTATATTTTGCTGCAATATCCTTAGGTGTGTTGTTAGATACATTGTGTACTAAAGGTATAAAGAAATATTTGAAATATTATGCTCTCAAATAAATATGTTTCTTCTTTAATCAGGCGAATATCAAAATTTAAATTAGAATTTAATACTCAATTATCACTTTAAACTTTCTTTTCTTTAAATAAAGCATTCAATGAAGAAAAAGAAGGAAAATACAAATGTCTATAGGCTCAAAAAAAGACTTTTAAGGTGCATGGATAGAAAATATTCATTTGACTGGGAGGAAAACCAGATCTATTAAAGATACCATGTGTAAAGCTACTAAGCACAATGAATAATATTCATACTGCGTGAAACATACCTGAACCTCACTTATCGTTTATATAAAAGGAAAGAATAAACTGAGATTTCACATTCCTCTTATGTTTATTGATTAAATTATGCGAACCCTTATTAAAATTACTTTGTATAATTTATAAGCTGAACGACAGTCTAATTTCAGTAGTAAAATAAACTAATCCAATTTCACATTCAGAAAAAGTCTGATACAGATTTTAAAAATAATATTGTCCTTAAATTATATTTATATGTTTACAAAATAAATGAGAAATTCAAATCTATGAGACTTTCGATTTCCGTTTATTGAATTACATAACCAACTGTATAATTTAATATACAGATATATTAATGAATAAACATACATCCATTAAACATACAATTGTTTTCCTGCTTGTTGTTCTTCTTTCCTAATTGCATCGCATATTTTTTGGGATACATGGACCGCTTTAGCCAGACCACGACGCATCGGTTTGACACATTTTGTTTGACATATATGATGGCAACAAACGTCTCCTCCATGACAGTCCGCATTTGAGCAACATTCATATACTACTCCCCCTAAGCAGCGAATTGCTTGGATTCCGGGACACACAAGGGGCGTTGGAAGTTGCCATCCTAAAAATCGACAGAAATTGTATATATGTCATTCAACGAAGCTAATGTAAGTTAGATTAAAACGAAAGAAAGTAAATGCGTTTTCAAAACTCGCAGCTTTTGAGTCGTATTTTTAAAAAGCATTTAATTGCATATAATTCATACATGATTCAAATGCATGTTGTCAATCGAATGAGACATTTTTAATAATTTGTCCATGCATTATATTTAATATGCCTGTTTATAAAACATTCGTCTGTTCCCGTCACAATCCCCGTTATTGCGTATCATTTGCTATTTGCACAATGATTGTGACATTATCAGGTTTAAAAATTCTTCTCTGGGTAACAAAGGAAATAATGGATTAAATTATAAATTATACAAATAGGAACAGGGTATATAAGATATGGTTTCGATTTTGGATTCAAGACTGTTTGAAATAATGGTTCGACAAGGAAGAAGGTTTGTTGTGTTTATTTTAAGATTTTAAATAACGTACACGAATGTCATCTCGAAATTCTGGTTTATTTAATTTATATTACAAAATCTATTACAGTCTAAAAAATTAAAATAGTTTGACATTCCTCATTACAAGCATGCTACAACAATTTTTTCGTAGGATTCTTCTCATTGCTCAGATAAAACTTTAGCGAATTTTCTTTCCTACATGAAAAAAAAAATAAAAAGAACAGTAATCTTTTGAGGGATATGGTAGGATTTCTTTCTAATAATTAAGTGATTTATAGGGCTTTAACTCTTCTTATCTGATGCTTACTGCAAAAATAAATTTTAAAAATAGTAATCGATTTTGATTGCATCAAAGTGTTTAGACAGTTAGGACCAATATTGAATGACGAGCATAAAAAAGAGTTAATAATCCTTAAAGATTAATCCTATGCAATAGATGAATTTGCGAGGACATATATTTATAGCCGAGGAAATAGACGCATAGTAACGCCCTATTCTTCTTAGTTTCTAATGCATTACATTAAGGATGTCACTACCATTGATTAATGTTTCTCAATGTTTCATTCGCGAATGCCGAGTATTGTGTAAGAATTTTATATGATAATACAAAATTAATATTTCTTTCTTTTCAACTCACCATTTGCCACCTCATCCATATGTCGGTTTCTTTGTTCCTTGTATCTATCGGGGTGTATTCTGTACTCTGGAGTCCTACCTCCCAGCATCGGTTTTTGACATTTTGCTTGACATCCACGCGGGCAACAAACGTCTTCTACATTACAGTCCTGATTTTAGCAACATTTTAGGTTATATCCCATTGGGCATGGAACTCGTTCCAGAGAAGAACACACCTTTCCGAAATATCCTAAAAGTGAGCGGATGGTAAATCTGTGTCCATCAACGAAAATCCATTAAGTTACATTAAAACAAAGCATTTCAATGTAAAACGCACTTTCAAAACACACAGCTTTCGAGTCGTTTTCGAATTCAGTTGTTCGAGTCGAGTTTTTTTTCAAAAGCATTTTATTGTTCATACTTGATAAGAATGCCTGTTGACGATGATGACGTAGTGTCCACGTTACTACTGAAAGGGGATACTGTAGCTACGGATGGTAAATACTCCTGGGCACCCGAGGGCATATGCCTGACTTCTGTGCATATAAAGATAGCACTCACATATTCGCTTACACAACTCCGTTTTTTACAGATGGGGGTGGCTCTTTCACACACCTTACAGATACAACACATAGGAAGAGTAACCATGCCTGAACAAGGACCCGGGAAACCCAGATCATGGGGAAGATGCGTTACCCCCACACCAGGACGATGGCAAGAATGCATGTTGTCAACCGAATAAAACGTTTTCTATAATTTATTATATTCAACATGACTCTTTAAAAAACATTCGTTTGTTCGTCGAGTTAAGTCGTTCGAGCAGAGTTTTTTTCAGAAGAATTTAATTGTTTACTGTTCATACCTGACAAGAACGCATGCTGTCAACCGAATAAAATATTTTTAACAATTTATTACAATCAACAAGACTCATTATAAAACATTCGTCCGATCACGTCACAATACTTGTTATTGCGTCTTTCATGGCGTTTATAAAATATTTTTGAAAATTTCAGATTAAAAATATCTACTATTGGAAACAAAGGTAAAAACGGATTGAAATAAAAGTAATACAAATAGTAACAGGATATATAAGATATGTTTTCGATTTGGATTTAAGACATTTTGAAATAATGATTCGACAAGAAAGAAGGTTTATTTTAATATTTTAAATAACGTGCTTGCATCATATCTCGATTTTCTTGTTTATTTAATTTATATTACAAAAGATATTACAGTCTAAAAATGAAATAAATATACATTCATCAATACAAGCATGCCACTACATTTTTTGTAGGATTCTTCTTATCGCCTGAATAAAATTTTAAAGAATTTCGTTTTCTACATTTAAAAGATTATAACAGTAATCCTTTGAGGAACATGGCATGATTTCTATCTAATAATTAAGTGATTTACATAGTTTTAACTTTTGTTGTTTGACGCTTAATATAAAATTAGTTTTTTTAAATATTCGATTTTAATGGCATAAAAGTCTGCGTTCGATATAGACAGATAGTTCAAATGCAAAATTGAATGTTGAAAAAAAATAAAATTGAAATTCCGAAAAGTTTGAAGCTATGCAACACATGGACTTGTGATGACATATATACAGATGTGAGGTAATAGAGGCAAAGTAACGTCTCCTTCACACATTCTTCTTTTACTTTAATGATACGAATCCCATTAACATTACTTACTTAAAGTAATTCTTACTATAAGGATATTAGTACCATTGATTAATGCTTCTGAATGTTTCATTCGTAAATAATGCGTATTGTGTAAGGACTTTATAAGATAATACAAAATTAATATTTAATTCTTTCCAACTCACCCATTAATGCCAGTGCAGATTAACTCACCTGTTGCCTTCTCAGTTCCCACACCTGCGAGGAAAAGGAAAACAAGTAGAAGCTTCATGATCTAGAATGTATATAATTAGGAAATATAAAGGTAAATTTGTTGACGATGTCAGATTTCCAGCATTTCGAAAGACAATATTAAAATAATGTTCGTTACGTTTTTTGATAGTACTACCATTTTTCTAAAAATATTCAATGCAACAATTACATGTGTGCATACAATTTAACTGTGAGATAAATTTACTCAAAATTACTTTTTTTGTTTTTTTTAACTTGGCTTGGTGAGTAGAATTTCAATTAAATTCATTTAAAAGTCTTCAAAAATTTATCAGTACCTTATGAATTTCAGCAAATTAGCTGTAAATGTTAAAGTGACATCAAAGAGAGAAGAAAATTTTTTCATTGTTATAGTTGAAAGGACGAATAGCTTTTCCCAAGTAAGGGGATTGTTAAAAGTAATTTTTTTTTCAATAAAAGATTTTAGGATCAAGATCTCAAAGAAAGAGATTCGTGAATTTTAAGAAAACATATTATGCGATTTCTTAGATGATTAAATAAATAGAAAAAGAAAAATTGATGTTAATATTCTGAAGTCGGTCCGATCCTAAAAGGGATATCGAATTTCAGGTAATGAATGTTTATCTGCTATTTTAACTGAAACTGAAGAAATCATTCGTAGAATAACAGATGTCTAATTTTCTAATTTTATATAGAGTTCTATATATGAATACTAATTTTCATAAAGTTCTTTTTCTTTACAAATACAGAAACATAAATAGTTTATTATCCAAAATAAGTTTAGATTGGATGTTAGAACTATTGGTCTTATTTTTTATAGAAAATTCACGCCTAACATTAGAAGCAGATAAAATAGAATAATAAAATGATTATGGATGAATTTGGACTTGCAAATAAACCCGAACATTATGTTGAAAAATGCTATTTGGTGTCAAAAATGTACAGTGATTATTCTGAAACGGTTTATTCCCCCGAATGGTTTATTTCTGAAGCTATAAATGTATATTTTCCAAACCGATGTTACACCAATGAAACTGTACCAATTAATGAAATATTCTCTAAGATTGTAGAATAACTGCGCTTCTTCGTATCATTTCACCGAGAATTGAGAATCACACATTTGTTTGAAAAGCAGGTGAGTGCAATTTTTTAAAAATTCATTAAAAATGCACTAAAATTCACTTTGTTAAAATATGAAATATATTGATCACTTTAGGGATGACACGTATCCGTAATTAATGTTTTCTAGTTTCATGGTAGTTTTTTGGGAAGTCTTTCTGTAAAAGATAGATTGCAGATTCATTATTCTATGCGTCATTCCCAATTAAAGGTTTAAGGACTCTGCAATTTAATTTTACGTGCAATACAAAATAGCTCTGGTGCAATAGCTGAATGAGAATAAGGAAACGGAATAGCTTGTAATAAATCAAATTTCTAGAGTTTTTTTATGTATGTATCACCATAAGAAGAAATGGCATGCATTGTGTTGTTCTGTATACAATATATTTTATGCATGAAATAGTTTTGAAAGAACGTTTTAATGAAATGATCATTTTTATCAATGAATATTTAAAAGATTTTATAATTATTAATACTGTCGTTTATACTGAAAAATATTCCTTTCATAAAAATAAATTTCTCGATAATGTTTTTCGTATGCTAATTTTTTTCTTTTTATAGAGGAAAAAACAATTTATGAATAAATAATTGATCCTGGAAAAAATTATTTTCTCTTCAAAAATTATATATCCTGAATAAGAATTGAAAAGGAAAATAGAGGAATAGAAATTTCCCACTTCTCCTCAAATATTTATGGTCCAGTATCGGCAACTTCTGAATTTTTTATAAGAAGATTTAGTTTTTTTTTTTTACCTTTTTCATAACTGCCACTAACTAATGTATAAAACTATTTATATTAACAATCAAACTGCTACATATTCAGTAAAATTAAAACACTTTATAAGAAAATGTATTTTTTTAAAAGTGCAGAAGTATTTACAAATATGAACTAAGTACTATCAAATATAATTGATACATACCTCTTCAAAAAGACTGTTCTTCCAAGACGACTATCCGAGAAATTTGATATGACAATTTAAGAAAAGAAGTCGAATTTATAGAAATTTTTAAGCTAAATTTCTAAAAAAATTTATATCAACGTTATTCTTAACAAAAATTCTAATTCGAATTACTAGCATTTTTCTATTTTTCAATAAAAAGGATATAGTAATTAACAAATGAATATCACCCCACTCACTTACCTTTCCTATTTCT
>JAPMOR010002722.1:0-11602 GCA_026543865.1 Argiope aurantia | reverse complement strand
ATCAATGTGCGGAGTGCATTAATACGCATTAAGCGAACATAATATTTTGAAAAATCTCAAATTCCATTTGGATTTCAAATGGATTCTTTTTTTTTTTTTTTAAGATATTAAATGTGCTCTTTCGGCTGGATCTGTAACAAGATAAACAAGTCTGAATGTATGCAAAGAAAAAAAATTCTGTTTGTGGTTTTTCAGTTTGAGAATAGAGAATCCGAGGTTTCAGATGAATTCAATAGAATTAACATATTTGATCTAGAGAAATTTTTTAAATTTTATATGGAGTAAATTTTTTAATTCTAAAGATTTATAAGAAATTTAAAATGAATGTTTCATGCTCTTAATACTTTCAAAACAGCTAAGTTAATGACTAAAAATGTACTGCTTTTTTCTAGTAAATGTGTATTCTGATGATGTGGAAAATGCAAATACTCCTCTCTTTATACTCAACCTCATAACTAAGTCAGAACCTATCACTGTTGCTCTGGCCTTTTTCTTTGAAAATGTCAATTGAGCTCCTTTTGTCTTATTGGGAGACGTCAATCTCTATTAAATAATTATGTTTCTAGTTCGCTAATAACTGTTTCTAGAACTTTTCCTGTTTGAAATGGATATGAATCAAGCTTGAAGGAATTAATTTTATATATTTACATAATAATATTTTTTTTTAATAAAATGATTTGGTAGCAGATTGATATCGAAATCTTTGCAGATAATCAAGCTCTAAAATTTTAATCAAGGAGCATTCACCCTCCATTGTACGTGCAAAGAAGTTGAAAGCAGTGGCGAAGCGAGAGCAGACGGAGCCCAGGGCATAGTATGATTTTTCGTTCCTAGCCAGTATTAATGACTTCAATGAGCATGTCATTATTTTTTGTTTCTTTCATATTATTTAAATATAAAATAAAGAGTTTAAATGTACTGCGGTTTAGTCTTCATGGTGACGTCTAAGTCAGATGCCCGGAGCATCTGTAATCCCCTTGTTATGCCACTGATTTGAACAGCTTCCTTGAGGAGGACAAAAATCATTATTCATTTAAATTGTGCTGTGACAGATCACAGGGAGTCTGATATAAAAAATTCTAGTATAGGACTTCTGTTATTGTTTCTATTATTTTCTTCTCTTATTATATAAAAAAATTAAAAGTATAGCTTTACAACTAATTGATTTAAAAACATTTGATATTTTGATAATTCATTTTTTTTAAATATGAGATAGATCGTTTCAGATTAAAATTGTTTGAGAAATAAAATTAAAAGAAAAAAAATTATATAAAAATTTTAATATTTTACTATTGGATTCCATATTATTTTAAGTCGTGTCTTTGAAATTTGGATGAAGTTATACAAACTGAATGTTTCAAACTTTCTTGATTCATTATGAAGTTTCCATATATTGAACTAGTGAGTAATTTTTCCGAGTGATATCAGAAGAATTATTTAAACAATAAATATTTTATTCTGTGATACAGATGTAAATAATTTATTAAAGTGATAAGTCATCGTTCCCCCCCCCCCCGTTTCTGAAGCCAAGAAATATAAAAAAAAATTCAGGGAGCAAGCAGGGAAAGACATTTATTATTTTCAACATTTTTAGCCATAGAACAAATGGCATTTTTCTTAAAAGTAAGGGTGAAAATAGTTCTTTAAAAAATGCTTTATCTTTTAACCTTTATTTCAAGAGTTTTTTCCTAAACATCATTGCTGAGTTATACTTCAAAAAACACTAATTTTTAGTGAACAACGCATCTTTTTTTCAATTATTTTAATTAATAATTTTGTCTTTGGAAGAATTCTCATTTTATTTGTCCTCTCTTTTTCAAAATTCGAACCTTATCTAAATTAGTATTTACACTAATGTTCGACTCAACGTGAGCAGTTTAGAAAACAATTTTTATCACCTAAAGATTGGTTAATGTCCTTCGCAATCGAAGAAACCACATGCAACGTTTGTTCCCATCATCATTCATAATAGAAAAAGAGTTTGTTTTTCACTTTCCAGAAAATGTAGGGCTCTTAAATTCCATCCACTTAATCTGAAGATTTAAGGGATTAACTGGGAAATGTCTCTCCAGGAGCTTGACTTATAAAACTCCATCCAAATTAAGATTAAAGAGGTTGCAAGATTAGTCCTATCTAGTGATAAAAGAAAAGTTAGTGTATAATCCCAACGTTTGAACTTTTATTCTCAACAAAGAAAAAACTTAGTAAATACCACTGTTAATTACTTTACATGGGAAACAAGTTTTTTGCCACTTGAAAGAAACAAATAAGAGAGATAGTACTACGAACTCAGTCCTCTAATAAAGATAACTGTCACGCATATCATGTTTTTTTTTTGTTTTGTTTTTTTAGATGCAAGATGTTGTTAAACTGTATCACTCAGTTTTGCAAAATGTTACTCACAAGAAATGAAATATGTAGTTCTTCGAATTTTTCAAAGCTGGAATCAATCTGTTTTTTAATTAGAAAATTGTCAATAATTATTTAAATGTTCAGCTCGCTAAATACTTTTGAAGTCCAAAAATATACTAAATTGTTTTCATCAGAGTTATTTGATACAATTCTCAAAATTTATGAAAGATTTATAAAAAGTATAATTTTAAAAATGATTTGATCATTAAATTCAAAACTTTTTGGTTTAATTACATAAGAATACTTTAAAATAAATTAAAATATTTCGTTCTAATATTTAACCTATTCAATGCATTAAAAAATTTAGCTATATTAATTTTTAATATTTGTTATAATTTCCTTCTACTTATTCAAAGAGGTACTTTATGAGGTATTGAATATACATAAAATAAGGAAAATGGAACATTTTTCAGTTGCAACCTAAAAAAAAAGTGTTTAATGTTAAAACGCGTTTGTATCAAGAGATACGACATATTTGGCTATCGTATTATTGGAGCTTTCAATAACTTATGAATTTTTAAAATGGCTAATCATCTGATGGAAAGTTTCTATTTTAAAAACGTCAATTTACGAATGGATCATAAGTAATAATTCAACCATTGTGTTTAATTTAAATATAATTATATATAGAATATATTCATTTTTTATTATTATTAGGAAATTTTGCTTACATATACATAAGAATACAAATTATATCAATTATCTTTTAAAATATTTTAAACTAAATGTATTTTTTAAAGTTATAATTGAAAAAATTAATCAGACATATGCTCTAAATCTTAATGATTTCATTTATTTAATATTATTATTCATTTAAAATAAATTTGGAACAGAAACATACATAATTTAATAATTTCATTTAAAAATTGATTTTTAGAAAATATTAATAAAATATATCTCAGCCTGAGTATTGAACTTTCATTAGAACTGTGTGCTTTTCTAAATAAAATTAGATTCTAATTAAACAAATTAGAACAAACTCGAAAATGGCTACTCAGATTTTCTTTCTGTATTTATCAAGAATCCTTATAAATTTGACATGATTTTTTCACAAATTATAAAAATTGTAGAATTTCAAAGACAACTGTTCTCTGAGAACATTAATTATTCATTTTATTTAATAATAAGTTTTAAAATGCTATTTCATTCACATATAAATATATATTTAGAAGATACGGTTAAATTTTCCCCCCAATTTTTACTTATTTCAAAATCTACCATACCTTTATAAATAAATTAATGTATGATTTATGAAATTAATTCTTTTTTTTTGTATTTTTTCAGTAAATTTCTGAATAAAAATTTAAAAACAAAATCATGGTAACATGTTCTGAAAAATTTTATTTGTATGATAATATTTGGAGAAGCTTCTGTTCATGCTTGAATAGATGTCCATTTGCCGAAGAAAAGTGCGTTCCATTTTGCACTCAACTGTGAATTTTGAGACTGAATAAGTATTCTTAATTTAAAAGGGATGCATCAATGCTTTCAATCCTTCCTTTTTAGATACTCAATGTAAAGTAAACTAAAGGAATTTTGTCCCAGTTCTCAGAAGTCCGCAAAGAATTAAAATAATAAAACAAAAATTAGACAGATATACAGCTTTAGGTGAATTCTCTCATTTTTTATATTTTTGTTGGAGAACAGTATAGAAACTCAAAGGAAAAATACATTTCCTTTTAGGATTGGACGCCAATGTTTCTCGTTTTGCAGAATATCTGCATTTATATTGTATGTTTTCCACCTCGTGTAGATGCAGATGGGAAAAATAGAGTAAGAAAAATTTGTTGTCAAATAATGGCTAGGCATTTAGAAGTCAGGTAGAGAGGAAAGTGAAAATTACATTCCTTTCAAAAGGAAATGCAACCCTTTTTCTTCCTTTTAAAAATTTTATTTGGAAGGGAAAAATAAGAAATGCCGATTTTCAAAAAGCAATTCTTTTCATAAATTTTCATTATCTTTCTAGGAATCAGAATAGAAAGAAAAAATCAAGTCAACATTTTTCTGAAATGAGTTTGATATATGCCATTTTCTAGTTCTTGGAATTCTGCGAACTAGAATTTGTTGATAGATAATGAGTTTGCGAATTCTCATTCAGTGAAATATGATGTTTTTCTCTTAAACCTTTGTTTTTCAAAAACATGTTTGATAAAATTCTATATTTCCATTTGTTTAAATCGCTTTTGTCTCCCTTTCTGGGTTTTTTCCACGCAATTTTGCGTTTTAATTCGTTTTTAAGTTTTGTCCACAAAAAGAAAATATCAAATGAATTCAACTCGTAAAAATTTGATTTAAAAATAGCCCAATCACGAAACAAATGCATTATATTAAAGATTTTATCACTCATAATTTTTATCACATGAATTTTATCTGTAAATTCAAAAAGTAAATAATAATCTTCAAATGCCTCTCAATAACAAATATTTTTATTTCCATCGTTCAACTAACGAGCCGATTTGAAGTTACATGAAGGTTACTTTGGAACAAAATGGTTTGTTTTAATCCATTATTAGATGACGATCTCGTACTTCATTATTCAAAGTTCCACCTTACACTAATGTAAAGACAGTTGACCTGCGATATCAAACTGAACATGGAGGACCTTCATTGGCATCAAATCATAAGTCTCAGATCCTCTGACTTAATTTTAAATTGTTCCATCAGATCACTTCTACTTCCATATATTAGAGGAAGAAAATAAAAAATATATTTAATTTAATAGAAATTGAAATTGGAGTCAGAATTTCATGATTTAACCTTTAGAGATTGTACAAATGTAAAACAAAAAGAAAAAAAAGATACCCAAGATTATTTGATGAGAAGCACCTACAAGAAAAGCTTCAGATAGCTTTTTACCAGAGCTTTTTAGGATCTAGCACCTAATTTATTTACTCTGTGTTTCTTTTGAAACACCATCAAAGCTACCATCTGTGGGACGTTCGACAACAAATTAAGAATCTCCATTGATCATGTAAATGTCCAGGAAATGTCGTCCATTTTTGAAAGGGCTCTCCAGTAATTTGCAATATTATTTTAAAGCGTGCGTATCTCTAAATAAGAACTTTGAACAGTAGTGAAATTGGAGAGGTGCACTTACTGTTCAAATATCACCTAGTTTACACCGGTTATTGGCCTTTATTTCTGTGTCTTTCTGCATGATCTCGCGCTTCCAAGCGACGTCTCTGATCATAATTTTACGGATTTCCACCACTGGGTTCGCTTGATAGTGTGTATATGGTGTGAAAACACAATCAGCAGGCCTCAGTAGAAAACAACGACGTTTATTTACATGAAGACACTAATGCAAAGACGACGAGTACACAGACGACAGATATTTATAGCAGAGACAAGCACAAGACAGCACACTACATACGACAGTAGCCCAAAAGTAGTAATCGTCCACAGCACACGAAGCAACCAGACAGCATCCAGTAGGAGAGCGGATCCTCGGAGCTTCGCTCTACGGTCTCTCCAATGGCTGAACTTCTCACTGTCTCTTCTCGCTATAGCTGCCGACTCACTACTTCTCACAACTGGTTACTACACAAAAGAAACGATTCTGCTTCCACAGTAGACAACAGGATTCGGCACACAACGCTGGCACTCCGCTGTTTCTTCGCTATCCTCTCGAAGACTCGTTACTTGTCGGCGACTTCAACTACAATTTACGGTCACCACTCACGACGACACACTCACAGCTTGAGAGTGTCGACCTTTTATAGTTCCCGGGAGGCGAGCCTAGAACCTTCTGGGCCAATCAGAGTGTATCTGGGCGTATCTCGGATCATATTGTATGGATCGTGAAAACTCTCAAAGTTTCCAGAATTATCCATTTTGTCTCCAAAGTCGCCAAATTCATTGCCAAACTGTCGCCAGGTTTGTAGCCAAGCTCTCAGATCACTGACGCGGCACCACTCAACATGTACAAGGTTGATCTTTAAAACGGTCTTACGATGACACTATTCGTCTGGGAAGCAAAATTACAGGTTTGTAACAATATCATCTCTGGTCAGGTCTATGAGATACTGACTTGGTTCGGTGACTTATTTCCTCCTATAACAATTTAAACATTGAATTTTGTAACACCCTGTTTCCTTCTAGAGTAACTTAGAGTATGTAAATGATAGAAGTAGATATTTTTAAAAATACATTTCTCATTATTGAAATATGCTAAAAGGCAATCAGAGTGTTGTAATTAAATAACGAAATATAGTTTTGTTCCAATTAATATAATTTCTACAAATCTAAAGCATATTATCTTAGGTAGAAACCATATTTTATGAAAGAAAGGCAAGAAGATTTGTAGCCTTTCAAAGCTGAGATTGCAAGATCCACTCATGGATAATTAAAAGATATCATTTAACTTTTTTTTTTAACTTTTAATTTTCTAAAAGTTTTTCCTTAGATTTTTGTCTTGCTATATATATGATTACCAGGTTTATTTATTAATAAAAGAAGAAAAGATTAGACAATTCCATGGATTATTGAATATAGTCGTCAGATCTTATATTTTAATAGCTTAAAAAGAAGGGGAGAGATTTATATATTCTTTCCAAAAATTCTCATTTAAAATCGTTTCCAGGTTTATCCATTCCTAATGTGGAAAATAAGTGTTCAATTTCTTGAGGATTCTAGCATATTTTCTAGAAGCATATTTGCATATTTTTAGAAATCTGTTTCGTAAATTAACACGAAATTTAAGTGATCCTGCAAGTGAATGTAATGACCGCTGAATGAAAGAGAAACAGTATAATCCTCTGAGCGTTTTTATTCTACGTCTGAAACCTCTGAAAAGAGAAGGAAACTTGACAAGTATTCTCTCCCACAAGGCGGTAGACGGCAGAGGTTTGTTTTTCTGCTACTGCCCCCTTCCCCCCCTCTGAGTTGAGTTGTTTTCTCCTACTGCTACCCCCTTTTCCCACCCACTCTGAGTTGAGTTGTTTTCCTCCTACTCTCCCCTCTTTTTCATCCCCCTCTGAGTTGAGTTGTTTCTTTCCTGCATCCCCTTTCCCGAGTAGTTTAAATATGTATTTTAAACGAGGCTTAGAAGAAAGGTGTAGCTGGAATATTGTGCATTTTAAGCAAGGCTTGGAATAAAGGTGTTTTCTAAATAGTCAGGGAAAATACTTTGTTATTTTTGAAATCTATTTACTTCTGTATTTAATACAACTTTTATTATCAGGTGTTGTTTGAAGACGAGGAAATGTCGATGAATGAATGTGATAACGATGTATGTATTCCATTTTTGTAAACTTTTAATATAACACTGTGTACAAATTTCGTAACTTCTTTTTGATATTTTTTGTTTAGTGCTTGAGTGAAACTTTTCAGATATTTATTGAAAATGATATAGAGGCTATGGAATTCTTCAAAGACTTTGATGATGTACGTATATCGTGGAATTTTCTAAAGAAATTTGTAGTAATGTTGTATGTTATTAGAAATTCCGCAATTTTTTAAGGGGGTCTTTTCCTTTTTTAGTGTTTGAGCGAGACTTCGCAAGTTTTTCGCGAAAATGCGATTGAAGACTTGGAAGCGATTTCAATGTGTGATAGTGATGTATGTATTTCGTTTCATTCTGGAATTTCCTGATATGTACGATTATTCTGCATGAAAATTACCATCTTAAATCTTATTTTTTATGTTTTGAGTGAAACTTCACAATTGTTTAACGACAATGAAATCGATGGAATAGATGATTGTTTAAACGACTTTGATGACGATAATGTATGTTTATCATTAAATTTTTCAACTTGCCTAAATTATTTTATATTTATTCCAGTTCAAGTATTTTTACTTTTTTTAGCTTCCTCAGAGTGAGACATCGCAAATGTTTTACAATAATCCTTATGCCTCTTCCTCTCTATCAAGTAGGATCTGGATTTGAGGTAAATAGAGCAAGAGTTTTAGATTTCTTACTTCCTTTCTATTTTTCTCGTGGATATTCATTTAACATTAATTTTTAGAACCAGCCTGGACCTTCGACACGTGGCCCTGCCTTCCTGGAAAATGGTTTGTCCGAGAACGTAGGTATAATTAAATTTCAAATTCATACACACTTTCTCTCTATAAATACGAGTAGCCTTATGTTATGATTATCACCCATCTAAAGTAAATATTTTTTACAGCTGGATAATGCGGTAATCGTTGACGAAACAAATGGGAGGGTCAATCAGTGATACAACGCAGAAGAGGTGACATTTAGGGCTAGGATAGAGGAAGAGAAATTACCACCTAGGCTTCAACGCACTCCCTTGGTTGCAGCAGTTGAAGCAGTGAGTTCTCTTAGCCTACTCATTCTAAGTTGTACACAAAATCTAAGGCCTTTTGATCTTATTCGCTTTTGTTTCATGGCAATAGGATTAGAGAGGCCTGTGTCAACGGTTCTAATGCCGGTATCCGATGTGACAGTTGAAAGAATTGTTGCACCCATAATGCGGATGCTTCAATTCTACAAGGAACTAAAACTGAAAGATGGCGTCAATATTGACATCATCATCATTCACAAGGACATAGGTGCAGATGGCAACCACCGCGTCATCAGTATCGAAACTGATCGTCTTAAAAAACGATCAGTTCTATCGATACTGACTGACAAGGAGGAGTTATGTTGTGCCAAGGCCATTTTATATGCTTTAGCTCACCTGGAAAATGACCGGGCTGCAATAAACTCCATGAAGGATAGAAGAAGTCCAGCTCTTCTTAACATAGCCAGAATTCTTCACAAGGATGCAGGAGTTTTTCAGCTTTGATGGACAATTCTTCATGGCTTGGCTTCTGGAGCAAGGGATAGCACCATCTGTTATACCCAACGGCTCAAAGCTTATGTCCATCAGCCACCCGACATTGAGGATAACTCTCATCGACTCCTTCAATTTTCTTCCAATGAGTTTGTCCAAACTACCGGGTTGCTTTGGATGCTATAAGCTGGCTGGATTTCATTGCAACCCAGGAAAATATTGAAATTCAGCACGCGTTGAACAAACGGGGCGAAAAACGAATCAACGGAGTGTCTGTTAATGGATTTTGTGAAGAAACAAATACCAGCTATCAATTTCATGTAAGGTTCTTTATTCAAATACATTTTAGTACATAGTCTGGATTATTCATTTCCTCGGCTTATATTAGAATATATCAATAAAACGAATTTTTATTCTAGGGCTGTTTTTACCATGGCTGCCCTGAATGTTTCGAAGGAGGCACTTTGAATTCCTTATCTGGCGTTAGTATGAGGACTTTGTTTGAAAGAACAAATGAATCAACTGCCAGATTAAGGAATCAAAGCTATCGAGTCATCAAAGAATAGGAACACGTCTTTAAAGGATCAAATGATGACTTAGAATTACATGAATTTCTTCTAGGTCATGAACTACAAGATCGGCTTGAACCAAGGGATGCTTTCTACGGTGGTAGGACAAATGCGGTGAAATTGTTCTTTGAAGGGACAGTTAAATATGTTGACTTCACTTCACTGTATCCGTGGGTAAGTAAATTTGAGAAGTTTTTATGCGTATGTTCTGTATATTGTATAAATATATTCTCTTCCTAAAATATAACTTCTCCCGTTAGGTTAATAAGTATTGTCTCTATCCCGTGGGGCATCCTGAAATCATCACCGAAAATTTCCGAAATATTGATTACTTCGGCATTGTAAAATGCCGTGTCTTGCCTCCCCGCGGACTCTATCTGCCTGTTCTCCCTGTCAGATGTAATGGAAAACTTATGTTTCCGCTCCGTCGTTGCTGTGCTGAAAGCTTAAACCAAAGCTCTTGTCATCACAGAGACGAAGAAAGATCTATAGAAGGAACATGGGTGACAAAGGAAATGAAATTAGCCGTTGAGAAAGGCTATTTAATCTCAAAAGTTTCTCAACCCATGTTTGCATATTATCTTCATAAATATTTTTGGGGTACTGATATATATATAATTTCAGATATATGAGATGTACCACTTCCAGGAGAAATCCAAACGTCTCTTCCAGTCCTACATACATCTTTTTCGAAAGATTAAGCAGGAAAGCAGTGGATATCCTTCCGATTGCACAACTGCTGAAGAAAGGGCTTCCTATATTCATCAGTACTTCGAGAAGGAAGGTGTTCTACTGAATCCTGTTGAAATAAAAAAAAAATACAGGGAGACGGCAAGTTTCCAAACTTGCACTGAATAGCTTTTGGGGAGGTAAAGTATTCTATTTTTTAATAAACTGTAATTAATAAACTATTTGTCTTCGTGTAATTAGCTAATCATTTTTTCTTCTTCTAGGTGGGGAATGAACATCAATAAGTGCCACCTATCTTATGTCGATAGCTTACCTGCATTTAATAAGATGTTAGCTGATCATACAAAAAATGTAAGCCCTTTTATTCCTCTGTAATCAAATTCAACTACAATATCTAATTTATCATTACAAATGCTCATACTGAATAAAAATAAATGTAAAGATGAATATTGATCTCGTGATTTTCCTTTTTCGTAGGTTAAGGACGTCTACTTGCCAACACCAGAAGTGGCGGCAATTGTGTGGGACAGCAAAAAAGAATTCATTCCTCAAGACACTGGCACCAATATTTTCTTGGCGGCTTTCACTACAGCTTGGGCTCGGCTGAAGCTCTATTCAGAGATGGATAAGCTTGAAGAAACTGTTCTGTATCATGATACAGACAGTATTATCTACCCTAGTAGTGGTGACAATGACCCTCCACTAGGAAATTTTCTGGGAGATTTCACAGACGAGTTGGAACGGTGATGTAATCACTACATTCATCTCTGGTAAATATTTTAATTTTTTCGATTGTTCCATAATATTAATGCATAAAATGCTTCCTATAAAAATTACTTTCATCTAACACTCTGTTTTTATAGGAGGACCCAAGAATTATGCATATGAAACTTCTAGTGGCAAGACATGCTGCAAAGTTCGTGGTTTTATCTTGAACTTTAAAAATAGTTTAGCATTAAATTTTCACTCGATCAAGCATATTGTATGCAGCTTGGACAGAAAGGACAGCATACTGTTAGATGATGCCGTCAAGATAACGAGAGACGCGAAAAGAAGGAAAGTCTTCAACGCGAAGCAGAATGAACTATACAGGATGGTATACAACAAGAGGGTTGTAAAAGCAGATCTTTCAACCATACCCTATGGATTTTAAAGCAAGTATAAGTTATATCATAATTAAAAGATTGAGTG
>JAPMOR010002716.1:0-12251 GCA_026543865.1 Argiope aurantia | reverse complement strand
TTTTCATATCTTTTTCACATAAGGAATTTTTTTTAAGTAAATAATTTCTGCACGGTAAACATTCCTTTAAAATTTAATGATGAACATTTCAAAAGAAAGAAAGTTATAAAAAATATTTATAATATGTTTATTCGATTACATCTCTTTAACTGCTATAAAAAAAATTGGCCGTGATTCTGAACACAACGTAGAATTGCAAAAAGTTACTTTTATGCATAAAGTTTACTTATAATGCTAAAATTGAACTCAAAATTGTTGTTCTCTCTCACTTTCATACACACTGAAAAAAAATTTTTTAACTTGTTTTCCTTAACTTTTTTTTTGAGCAATGCATTATAAAATATGAAAATTGTGCATATTTTTGTTTCCTAATTTCAGGAATTAAAATATGCACCGATTAAGTATATCCGATTAAAGTATATCGGTTAATTAATTATGGAAGACATCGAGACACCTTTAATTTCTTATCGCAAATAATTAATTACTGTAGTTTATTTTCCCGCACGAAAACTAAATAATCGATCGCATTTTCATTCCATAACGTCTAGGAAAAAAGTAAAGTTTTCTTTCTTAGCGTACCTCTCGTCTCTTTGGGAAAACAGTTTTACATCGTTCGAAGCAGCTTTTATTCAACTTAAGATTCATATTCGCTGTGGTATTTATTGTTAGCTTATTCTATTCAGTTAACATTTTTAATAAATAAATATTATTACTTTTTTTCATTTACATCTAACATTTAAATATAAATTTTAATTCCGTGCAACCCGTGACATCAATATACTTTCAAAAGGGATTTTGGAGTAAATAAATAGCCTATAAACTTAAGAAGAATATCGGAAGTAAATACAGTCGGTCAGTAAAAAACCCATCCAGATCAAATTGCCTGAAGATTTTTATTCTTTAACAGAACTGATATGTTGCTCATTTTCTCAATACATCTACATTGATTTTTCAATAAAAAAGCATTTTAAATAATTTCGAGATTATTTTTATTTTCTTGGAAATGTTTTTTTTTTTTTGCCTTAATAAAATTACAATGATTTTTTTTGCTCGTTATTTTGCTCCTTCAAGTAATAGCTGGATGATTCCGAAACGTAATTTATTTCTTAGAGTATCTAAAACAATATAAATTTCTATTGGGTGTTGAGTAAGTTCCCTATTTCCTGTTAAGGGTATTTTAGGCTTGATATCAGATTGCATGGAAAAACAGCTGCAGAAGTCGGAATGTTAAATTCATTAGGACCGAACGTCTTTCCATTGGGTGGAATGGGAGTTAGGACTGCCTTAAATACAGTCTACGTCATCTGAACACAGTTCCAAATTTCGAGGTCTATTCCAGAATAACTCTCCTATATCTTCGAAGTGAGACTCAGTTATAATTAAATTGAACGTAAAGTGAAATCTTAGTTAATAACAAATTTTAAAACATATTTAAATGATTTTCTTAAGCTAAATATGCCAACATAAAAATAATCATATCATTTAAGGTTCTTCATATTCTTTTAACGTAATAAACAACTTCGTTAATTTATTGTCGCTTCTTTTTTTATATCTCTTTTGTTAAATGAAATGTAAATTCTGGAACGGTGGAAAAGCAGGATTTGTATTCATAAAGAAATATGAAAACAAATTTTTGCTCATGACATTCCAAAAGATAGTAAAATCAAAATATCAGTGGTCAATTGGACAATTTTTGAAACCAAAAGTGAACAGATAACTAAATTCCTAAATTCCTAAAGTTGTTTCACCCATGAAATCAACAAGAATCTGAAATATCTTCGAACTGTCTGATTAAGTGCTAGAAGGAATAAGATGGTAGCAACAATTTTTTTTTTTTGTAAATATTCTAATGACTTGCAACGTGAATTAACGGAGCGTAGTCACAAGTATTTTCATGCCCCTTGCACCATTTACCTTATTTTATTTTATCTTTAATACTTTGGTTATTTTAAATTAATAAAAAAGTTTTTTTAATTCATACAAATTTTAATTTTATCGGATTTTAATATATTTATATTAACGCTCTATGAGATTGTTTCAAAAATGTCTCGAAAGTGGTAAATCATATTCCTCTTTCAATTATTACTGAATTAAATATAATTCATGCCTCTTTTTTAACCATTAATATCTGAAGAGCATTTTGCTTTTTTAGATGCATCAAAAGTTCATAAATAATATTGCTTAGGACCCATTTTTATAAATACAAAGCTGATTCTTCCATGAAATTGATTCGTAATAATAAATAAATTATTTGATTGCATCTAACTGAATTCCCGTCACTATCTGGCGATAAATCGCCAAATCAGGTTCGAAAGCAGATACAAATAAATCTGGAGGGTAATTGCATTTCACTTTGAATTTCTTGGCGAAATATTACGGCAAGGGGCAAAGGAAAGGGGAGAAAAAGAAAATCGTAGTAAGTTTCGAAATCCTTTCAAACGATAATTTAGCTCCAATAAAAATGTTCCCTTGGCGTCGGGCCGGCTCTTTAAAACGCATTTTCCTTGTTCCTCTTCGGGAGGGAGGAATGCTCATCGGATGATGCGGAGCATTGTTGTCATGGCGACGCCGCAACAGGTATGACGTATTCCATGTGACTCTACTGTGCAAGCCTTTGCAGCTGTCGATTTCGGAACTTCGGAAGGAACGGGAGGGAGCGGAGGGGTGGTTCACTTGAAACAAATAGCCATCGAGAACAATAGTGGCATGTGTCTAGAAATGTTGGATTTTCATTCGGAGTATTTAATTGTTACGATGAATCGATGTTAAGTGGAAAGGAACGATCGCAACTTACGGTATCTGCATTTAATGCACAACATATTATGCATCTGGAATTGTAAATGTCAAGATTTAAAATGATTTGAAATAAACAACTCTACAAACATAAAGACTTTTGTTTCCTATCTTTTAAACAGTTGGATTTAACAATCTTCCGTTCTAATTCCGAAGCCTATTTTATTAAACATATTTGCAATACTCTTCACCTCTTAATATGTTATTTGTTTTATTAAAAACCTTTTCGATTAAGCTTTTTTTTAATTATTTGTCACTGTGCATCCCAGGAGTCATCCCAAAGACAAAATGTTTCTAATTAATATCTATCGTTGGGATCATGAACCATCTTTCTCAAAGCACGCACTCTGTACCATTTTTTTTTTTTAATTTTTGTGCACAGATAGTTCATATATATTGCACAAAAGCTAGTATTTCTTCATTTACTGCTTAAAAAAATTAAGAATAGTACTTATTGCCATGGATATAAATAAAAATTTTCTTATAATGATATTATAGATAGTAAAGAAGAAATACAAAGAAGGGGTGACTTCATCGATGGTCGAAAAGAATGACACATCCGTTCCATAAATAACGTTTGAAAAAGCAAGGATGAATTTTTATGATTATCTATCACGATCCCCTTCTTATCCAAGTTATTTCTTTTTGATATTCTAAAGGTTAGAAGCTTAAAATTGTATTGAGTTGATTTAAGCAGATTTTCGATAAGTCTGAATATTATCACATATTCACCATAACGTTTTTATAGCTCGTACAAATAACCACTTTTTGGTTTTTATTCTTTTATTCATACTTACTAACTGATAAATACGCACTTTTTATAAACTGTTGACATGTTTTAGATATGTCAAAATGGAATTTCGAATTTTTTTTTATTTACTTCCTAGTATACTTCAGGTTAGAAATTCTATTCACTTGTATGCTTTAGATGGAAAGGATCTATTGTCATATCTATAGAATTTAATTATCAATTAATAGAGTTAATTAATTCAATTTTCTTTCCATACTAATGATAAATTAGATCAAAATTGTTTTTCATTATATTTATAATAATGAAGTATAAAATAAAGACTTTAAAAAATGGAAAATAACTGAGCTTTTTCATAAAAAGTAGAATTTTCATGAAAAAAATAAGCACATAGAAACATTCAGAAAAATACTCTCCTTTTTTTTTTTTTTTTTATTTAATTTTCATGATTCATAATACCGAAATAATTGTGTTGCTTTTGAAAAGGATTTTATCGAAAATAACTTTCGATATAAAAAAAGTAGTTTTCCAAGAAACAATTGTTCATCTTTGCAATTTTCCAAGCAAATCGCAATTAATTTCCTTTCGGAATTCTTATCAAGAAGTCTTAGTCAAAATCTGGGAATGAAAAGCAATAATAAGATATAGAGAAAGGCAGGAGATATAGAATTCTAAACAAATAACAATTTCGAAAAAAATGAGTAACCGATCCCACAAATAACATAAGAATACTTGATGCCATTTCAGAGCATTCTGAGATAACAATTGCCAACTTTTTATTTAATTGAACATTATCAAATTTAACAAGGAATATGGTTTATAGATAGATTAAATTATATAGTTACCAAAAAAATAATGCGATATCAGCAATTCAATCACTGAGGTCTTTGATATCAATAATGACGATGACAATTTCTATTTATTCTATATCAAAAACTATTTATTAAAGCAAAAACTGCAAAGATGAAAAGAAAGGGTATAAATTATTATTATTATTATTTTTACTTTATGCTGGAAAGTTTCTTACTCTGGTTATAATTTAAAAAAACTTGCTATGATTTCATTTTGAATAATCTAATCAATTATAAATAAGAATAAAAAAATAGATTTTAAATAAAAAAGATTTAAAATTTTCGTTATATCTTTCGCAGTCTTGGAATATTTAAGTAGTCACTGTGGTTGCTGATTACGCGGCGAAAATATTGTAAGCAGAAATTTGCTTTTAGCCGTCTCGAAATTGAAAAGAGATACATTAGTTGAGTGAGTTTGTTTAAATTAGGAAATATCATTGAGTTTAAAACAGACTAGATTTTTTTTCGAGTATCTCATAATTTTATATTGTAATTGCAATTGCAGTTACAGTGAATACACGGAGATACAGATACAGATTACACGGACGCAAATAAATGCATAAAAAAAGTCATATTTTTAAATAGAAAGCAATGTGTGAGATAAAAAAAATATTTATGGCATTTTTTGTGAGTTTCTTACTATGGTGAAGGAAATTGGATATATTCAGTATTTTAAAAAATCCATTGAGTGATTCGAATCAAAACTCAATCTATTTGTAAAATGTTTCAGCAAGTGCCATTTTCAATATGTTAGATTTCATTGTTCTAAATCATTGTTCTAATTAATCGTTTTTTGTTATTGTGTTTGCATACTTTCACATACACATAAAAGTATGAGAAATCCTGCATATAATAATAGCCTTCATTTCAATAATAAACCGATTAAAAGCAAACTCATTCCCAAATTATTCAAAAAAATTTCTTGCGCTTTGCATAAAGATTTAACTCATTTGATCCACTGTTGAATTTATTTACGTTAAAGTCGTCAGATATTCGGAAAGAATGTCATTAACTTGATTGCAAATTCAGAATGCTGCACGCAATTTTTCAAAATGGCCTTTTTAAACATAAATTTCTTAAATAAAGACTATTTAAGAAAACGTTACACTAACTCGTGCATCTCTGAGTTTGTAAATATATTTTCGGCTTCCCAATAAAGAATCTATCCTTAAATTTTGCACGCAACTTCAAGAAAGAAGATCTTACGTTATTCATCAAAACATGTTCCGACTGAACTTATGCAAATTCCCCGTTTCATTACGCAAAAAGTATGGAGGCGCATTAATTATTCAATATTTTGTAGGAGAATCATTTAAATCAACAGAATACATTACTTGACTTTCAATACATTGCGGAAGATGCAGAAATATATAGCTTTGAAAGTAAACTCCGAGAATCAAAGATCCTCTCATTATATTTATTTTCCAGAAGTGAATTTCAAAATAGACTCTCTTCTGAGCTCTCGAATCCTCAGAAGATGAAATGAACTACTTTTATACCATAAATATCAGTTTTAAAAATATTCATAAGGCATTTTCACTTTTCAGTGTAATCATTGCGTCCATATCGTAGTACTTCTGTCGGTGAGGAACAAAAGTTCGTTAATTATAACTACATATATTCCAAAACTTCGATGCTTTCCTTTTAAAACGAAACTTCAAAGGGTTATAAAGCAATTTCCATATTTCTTTCCAAATATATCAATGAATCCAAATAATCCATATTGATCTAGAATTAGAAATTAGTCTGGGTGACGCTTGAATGACATTTTTTTATTTTATTAATATTTATGACTTAGAAATACTTTTCATTTTTTCTTAAAATCTTTGAAATTTCGGTTCTTCTAGAGAGATTTATACCAAAACGACGGAAGGTCAAATTAAGTAGAAACGGTCGATATCATTTAAATGATAATGATATCGATATCATTTAATATTACTTGCAAATTACTTTATGTCATTCTTTCAGCTAATTTCTATGAATAAAATCTCGTGCATTAATTGCTCCACACATAAAATAATTTTCAGACTAATTGATTCGCAGAATCTTTTTTTTAAATGATCATTTTAAATGACTTATTCGAAAGCTGAGACAATTCGATAGTGAAATGATCCCATCAACTACGGATATGTTTCCGTTGTTCCCTGTTATTGCATCCTTGGTTTAGAAAATTATTCTCTTTAGGGAATTAATTATTATTTTCTGTAATATGAAAACATAAAATAGAATAAATTGTAATAAAACATCAAATAAAAAATAAAGATAATGAAAACAATCTTAAAACTAGGCGATTTCAGCAAGTTGCTGGTGGAAAAAAAACGAATTTTGAAGGAGATATATGAACATGAATTACTTCAGAATTCTTTCAAATAGAAATTTTATAAAGCTATCAAGAATTAAAATTTATCAAATAATTCGTCAATAAATATTCATATGTTAACATTTTCAAAGTCAAAATAAGCCTAAATATTTAGTTCAACAAGACCTAACCAGTGATTTAAAATTAATCACCAATACTTAACAAAATCGTACCTACTAATATAGTGTGCAAAAGAGTAAGAAGAAAATATTTTACATGCCATTTTAGAGTGCATTATAAATATCTTTTTGCCTCAGCATCATAGTTTAGATTGAAATTGTTTTCTTTTGAAAACGTTCTTTACTTTACTGTGTCCTCTTTTTTTTTTTTTTCTTTAATTATTTCTACTGAAAATACTTTTATTTATTTTTATTGTTGATTTTACCACGTGGAGTTGTATGTTCCAAAATTCATTTCACAAATCTGTGTAATTGGTAAATCTGTGTAAACTCAGATCTAATAAGGAAAATTAATAACAGATTGAATGTTGACTCAGATTTCTATATTTCAGAATCTTTAGAGTAGTAAGAAAAATAATCTTCTCTCGCATTTGTTTTCAATTCTGCAAGATTCAAATATATTTCTTCTTTAAATGATTCACATGCTATAAGGTAAAGGGATGGATGCATACTCTCCCTCAAAAAAACCCTTTACTCTATTTTATCATTTCTAAGTGAATGCCTCTAATTAATACAAGTATGACTGGAGGGCACTTCCTATTGTCCATGACTTCTTAGAGGTAGAGTACCTAGAACACCACAAGTAGGGGCGTTTGTCCATCAAAAGAAATTGTTGTTTGTCATGCTCTATTGAAATGCAGCATTTATTGAGCTGTAACTGCATTATTACGTTAATGAATTATCGAGATTCAAAATGGAAATTTATTGAATATTAATAAAAACTGGTTTGCCTTTCTGTAGAATATAACTATTTCTTAAGTTTAAAAAACGTTATTTTTTAATAAATATGTCAGTTTTCTGCTATGTAGTAAAAATATGTAATAATTATTGGTAAAAAGTGTTGTTTGCTTTGGAGTATCCTTGTCAAGGTCCTACACATGATTGGGGGGAGGGGATAATTTCTTCCAAAAAAAATTATCGAATCATGATCATTTTGTCTAGTCCATGTGATGACGTCAAATCTAAATTCAAAATTTAATTGCTTACCATTATTAGAAATAAAGGACATAAATAAAGGATTTGATTTATGATTGATCCAAAGCCACTAAAGCAAAATCAAGTTAATAAGTACATTTTTTGGAAACTATTTCTGCAGTCCAATCGGCAATGATAAAATTTGATCAACGTTTCTAAACAGTGGCTACATAATGCATTATTTCGACTTCCACCTGCTGCCTCCCATCCAATTTTTGCTTTTTTTTGTTTAGCTTGGCCAAAAGCCCGGAGGGAGAAACCAAAACAAAAACGGAATGTTTCTTTTCCTTTTTCCTGCCAAACACCGATGCGAATCTACACCAGTTTTCCCGGAAGAACGATTTTGTCATTCTTTTTATATTCGGTGGACCCTCGCTCATTCGGTGATTCTTTTGTACCCACCAATACAAAAGGCGAGCAATCCAGAAATAGACGTTCGGAAATTGTTTGCAAGCTGCTGGGTAAACACAGGCCTCTTATTTAATGGCCTCGCAGTGCTGAAAAACGCCAACAAAGCAGACAAAAAAGTTCTCTGCAACCTCTAGTAGAACATTCGTTTAATGATATTTTAATTTATGGTGATACTCTCGGAGCTGTTTTAATTCCATGTCTAGACTTTTATACGAGGGACGCAAAGCAAATATTTTATTATCTGTTAGTTCATGTGAAAAATATCCATCGTTTTATTATAAAGTGTGCTGGTATTCCCTGGGAGCGTTTCGTTTGTTCTGCCTTGCTTTTTGAATAAAAAAAGTTCCTTACATATCACTTGTTGAATATTTTGTAACATAGCTTCCTTTCCCCTCTGCTTAATTTCCTTTTAAAGACTGCATGGTAGTTGCAAATCGTATATAAGCCAGAATGCATTTTTGAAGAATAGCCAAATGCAAGTGTAGGATTTCACTGTATTCGGCTTGAGAGTATAAAATTTACACGCAAGTAGCAAACAGCTAGCTCTAAAACATTCTCTGAGCACAAAAATCTTTTTCTTTACCTAAGTATTTCTGTAAAATTAATTGAATGGAACCTACTTCGAAATTTAGATACCTATTGCTTTCTGAAATGATCAATATTGCTAAATTTCTGCCTAATTCAGGACTTCTTAATTGTTTCTTACAATATGACCAATGGTTAAACATACACAACGAGTACAGCTCACATCTGTGATTTTAATATGTCCGCTGTCTATATACGCGGAGGATTCTCAATTCATGGCACAGGCTTGAAAGAGAAGGTGACGAAAATATTCCCATAGAACCGTTTCCTAAGAAATAAATACAGGTTCTCAATTCAATTGATAAAAGATATTTTATTTCTAACTTCTACACTAGTTCGACGAAATTTTCAACAATGATGCATTTATTTAAAACAAGCATTTACTGTACAGGAAATACAGGTTGGAGGGATGCAAATAATAGATGAAAAGAATAACAAAGCGTTTAGTGACGGCGTCGTTGATAAATGATGTGTTTACAAGAAATGTTCAAAAGGGAGTATGCTTGACAGCCATATATGCTTGATTGCGTCGGTGGAGCGATTGGATGCCAAGGATAACAAATATTTCTCGCACACGTGCAGCAGCTTTCTGACATTCGAGCAACGAGTCTCATAAGCATGCTTTTTCAGATGTCCCCAGAAAAGGTTATCGATGCTCCATAAATCGGGAGAGTGGGGTGGCCAAGAGGCTGATCCACCACGCCTCATTCGTCGCTCAATAAAATTCAGGTAATTGAGTGTAGAAGTTAGAAACTAAACATACTGTTTAGGATGAATTGAGATATCCTGTATTTACGACAAAATGAAAGAATCATAACACGGTTTTTTCTTTGTAAATATTATTCGTAACCTTGCTGCCCTACAAATATATACCACGAGTTCGAAATTATCCTCTGGGGCATTTGATTTGAGAAAGAGAAATATTTTTTCGTCCTTGGAAGAGGTCAAAATTGTTTTAATGCCCTCATTTGCATCACTGCCTGTAAGAAGTACCTTGCATTCAGATTAGTAAGCGCCATTTTGAACCAGTTTGTACATACAATCTAAAATGAATATAGGACTTTTATGAAAGGGGATTATTGCAAGAAATAGGATTTCATTTATGGAAAAAAATAAGATATAACTATTGAACTTAACACCATATGTTAGTTTTTTTTTCTTTTTTGGTTTTGTAAAAGTACAAACAAAATAAAGAGCTACTAACATTAGATATTTTCATTCAGCTTGATATCAAAGGGACTCTGCGTCGCATCGGGCACTCACGTTACACCCATAAATCCTTCTTGTTCGTTCCCCAATGTGTACCTCATACCACAGCGAGCTTACAATCATCCCTATTTTAACAGAATGCTCTATTTTTAAACAGCATCGGTTGCGTTATTTTGGATAGTTACTTTTAAACATTCTTGACTTGGTAGGAGGAAATCTCCATCCGGATATTATTTAACTTTTAAAAGGAATTGGATTTTTACATCTTATCTAATTTACAATTTTCTTTAAATGTACTATTTAAAAAATTGTTCACTATATTGTTACAAACCTGCAATTCGGCTTCCCAGCATAGTTTGTTCCATCAACAGAAAGAAAGTTTTACAGTCATCTGAATGGGACAGAGTCCAGGTAGCGCGTCGGAGGTCCCAGAGCTTGGCGACTTGGCGACCAATTTAGCGACTTTGGCGCCAAAATAGATTATACCCGAAACTTCTAGAATTTTCCCGATCCGTCCAGTAGGAACCGAGATACGCCTCGAACGTTCCTGATTGGTTGAGAGGCTTCTAGCCCCGCCTCCCGAGACCTAAAGAAGGAAGCAGCCGCAGCTGCCAGAGGAAGGTTGAAGGCAGTAGGAGTCGAGAGTCGGAGAAGTCGAAGACAGAGTGGAAGGAGTCGTCGAAGTAGTAGTCGAGAGTCGTAGTCGGAAGCGACGGAGTCAAGCTCGAGCTGAACGGATCTGTGCGCTACTGTCTGCAGTAGATTCTGGTTGTATGCTGCTGTGTATGTTGTATGTTACACGTCTCGGCTGAAGATAATCGTCTCTGTGCTGTATATAGCTGTCGCTTTTGTGCTGTCTTGTGTGTCTTCGTGTAAATAAACGTCGTTGTTCCTTTTTCTACTGCTGATTGAGCGTTCTACACACCATATCACTTCCACTATCCAAAGGAACCCCGGCAGAAAATTCGTAACAATATGTATTATAATTTTTAATTGTTTTTATTTTTTATCTCATTTTTACCATATGTTTGGCGCAGAATGGCTAAACCTGGCTCTTGAGCACTCAATCTCAAATTCACACTCTTTCAGCTTGAATATATGGAAGGCAAGGACATTAGATTATAGTAAAATTTTCCTTACGATAATTCTCTTAACTAATCACTTTTTGTTCGTTACATGCTAAGCCTTTTCAGTGTCTTTTTCGAATCGGTTGCTAATTTACCACTAATAATTACTCTTTTTTTTTTCGACCATCTTTCCCTGCGGTATGAAGACCCACCATAAATGATTAATTGTTCCCCAAATCCCCCTTCTCCCCTTTGCTGCTTTTGGAAAAATTAATAAATTTTCGGAGCAGATGCGAAAAGCGGGCACAAAAAAATCACAACCGCCGCTAAAGTTTGTGTCCCATTAATCAATTAAGCGAGCTTAACTTCGGTGTTAAAAGTCTGGGTAAGCAATTAATCGCTATTAATTCTGCGAGGATTACAAACTGTATTGGAAATGAATTCATTTATGAGGAAGCGGAGACTCGGGAGTCTTTGGGTTTTATCTCCGACGCATTCGAAACTCAAGACATTTTAAATTGATGATGAATGGCTTTCAGGCAAGCTGCTGGGATAAGCAAAGTTTATTTTTCTCTCTCCGACATTTATGGCTTCAGAGATTACCAGCTGTAATTTCGAAAGCACTTGGTCTGCTGAAAGAAAGATTCGATCCATCACTTTGGAAAATGGAGATTATTTCCCTTACACTCAAAATTATTTCATAGGAGGAATATTAGCTTAATGTCACTAACCCCTCCAATGGTGGATTGTTTTTTTTTTTAATTTTGGCCCTGACAATTTTGAAAGGAAGAGAATCGTTTATTTATATGCAAAGCTGTAGAAGTAAAATGCAAACCAATTCCCTAATTGTATAAGCTCGGCCTCTAACCAGTCAAGCTTGCAGATGAAAATAAAATTTATGGCTCAAAATACACAGCCGAAGGGATTAAGAAATGTCTCCTGCCAAATGTGTATTTTTATCGGCATGACCGGTGGATCACTTTTAGGTGTTACTAGCCAAAATAATCTACATTAAAAGTTAGAATTACACAACTTTATTAATAAGCTTATGAGTGTACGTTCCTGAGAGTACTG
>JAPMOR010002689.1:0-11299 GCA_026543865.1 Argiope aurantia | reverse complement strand
CTGTCTGGGCCAGGGGCAGTGTTTTCAGCATTCTTAACCTTCCGAATGATTTCACCTGCAGAAAAGGCCCTTTTGAATATGTCTTCTCTAACTTCGTGGGCCCCTCAGGGGCTCACCTACTATTGGTGAGTACGGGTGTCCCAATCCCGAGGTTCCCAGGGATCTTTACTCCCTTTATGTTTACTCTCCACTGCGCCTTCTGCTGTCTCCTTTTCTTCTTTCCCTCGAGGGTAGGCGAGGGAGCTCTCCATGAGAACCTGTCGCCGCTCTGTTTGCTTCTTGCTTCTCATGGACAGCAAATACCCCCACGTGTTTGCCGTGCGTGGCGTCCCATTAGACGGGTGGTGCACTGTGGTCCCCGGTGTATCAATCGGCCGGTAGCTATCAACCTAAGTTGTTAGTCTGCTAGGGATCAAGCGAAGGGGTTACTCCTTGGGCTTGGCGTTAAGGGTGGTCACTGTCCCCGGGGGTAACTCCCAGCGTATAGGTTCCGGCTAGCACCAAGGTAAGTGCCGAGGCTGGGAATGGCCAGAGCCGGTGGCTGCCTTCCCTTGTTGGGCTCCGTGGTGGGCGGTGCCGTCGGGCCTGAATCATTCACCATATCGTATGGCTCCTCCCAAAAAGGGTCCCTTCAGTGGGCATCATAAAGCACCAGTTTCTATTATTTCTCACCATTTTGATAGTTTTTTTGTTGTAAAGCGGATCTCGAATACTAACGAAACATTCGATAATGTATCGCCATTTCTTGTCCAGAAGGCTGTAACGGGAACAGTCGGCGATGTAACATCAATTAAAAAAATGCGCTCTGGGGACTTGCTTGTTGAAGTTAATTCTCGAAAGCAAGCCCAGCAGATACAAAAAATTAAAAATTTAGCTACAATACCGGTTACTGTTAACCCACATCAATCTTTGAACACCTCTAAAGGCGTGATTACCTGCGGGGAATTGCTAAATGTTCCCTTGGAGGTAATTATTGCAGAAATGAAACCGCAGGGTGTCACGAATGTTCGCCGCATCACTCTTCGGCGTGATGGAGAACTCCTGGAGACAAAACATCACATATTAACGTTTAATACACCTAAACTTCCAGAATTTGCTTATGCCGGTTATATCAGACTACCCGTCCGTCCGTACATACCAAACCCTCTGAGATGTTTCCATTGCCAGCGCTTTGGACATTCTAAAGTGAATTGCCGCGGGTCATTAACATGTGCCCGTTGTGCAGGTAAAGGGCATGATAGCCAGCAATGTTCCGCACAGGAAAAGTGTGTGAACTGCAGTGGCAATCACCCTTCTTATTCTCGATCATGCCCGCGCTGGATACTAGAGAAACAAATCACTACAGTTAAGTTCAAAGAAGATATTACGTATCCCGAAGCCAGGCGTAAGGTTCAAGCGCAAACACCTTCTCCTGGTAAAAGCTATGCTTCTGTGCTTCAAAATACCTTTTGTTCAAACTCTCCTGTGCAAATTGTGTGAAAAACTCTGAAAAATGCAAACCATCTGAAAAACTTACAGAATCTGATTCTGGACAATCTATTAATACTACTTCTGAGACTCCTAAGGTTGTAAAAACAAAGTCTAAACGCAAAAAACAAAACTCACTAACATTAAAACTTTCAAAACGCGGTCTTTCGCAAAAAGATTTACCCCTGAAATTAAAAAAATCAACTTCCAAAAATTCCGTCGCTTTGGGAATGGCGATGCAGGGTAATGTTCACAAGGATTTAACAACGATCTTTGGAGATAAGTTGCATAGCCCTGATATAAAATTACATCCCTCTGAGGATGAAGATGAGCTTGAAATGAGTTGTGATGATCCGACAACTCAGACTAATGCCTCTGTTCTTTCTCCAGCCAAGCACCTCTCTTAATGGGTACCTTCGTTTCTTGGAATTGTCGCGGCATTCGGTCCAAATTGCAGGATATCAAGTCCATTATTAATAATTTTCATCCTGTCTGTTTCGGTGTTCAGGAAACCTTCTTGACACCCAACATAGCACTAAAATTACGCGGATATAACTGTGTTCGGAAAGATGCAGGAACTGGATCTCGTGCTTCTGGAGGTGTCTGCATCTTCACTTCAAATCTTTATCCGAGCACACCTCTTATGTTGCATACATCTCTTCAGGCTGTGGCTGTGCAGGTCCATATACGATCGTTGGTCACAGTCTGCTGTGTTTATCTTCCACCTCATGATATCATTCGTCAACAGGACCTTGACACATTAGTGGACCAACTTCCTTCGCCTTTTATTATAATTGGCGATTTCAACGGACATAATATTTTGTGGGGCTCGGATAGTACAAACTCTCGTGGGCAGCAGATTGAACAGTTTATTGCTAACAATTGTCTCTGTCTGCTCAATAATGACGAGCAAACGTACTTCCATGCGCCCACACGTAGCTTCCACTGTCTTGACCTGGCCATATGCTCTCCTGAATTGCTACCGATGTTGAACTTGACAGTAGGAGAGGATCTGCACAATAGCGATCACTTTCCCCTAATACTCTCCCACACTGATAGCGGGAGTGCGGCTATTTGTCCCCCGCGTTTTCTTTTCCAGCGGGCAGACTGGAATACATTTTCACAACTAGCAGTTATTAATGAGGCTATGGTCAGTGATACAGATATTTCAAAAGCAGTACAAAATGTGATTGCTACGATAATAAATGCCGCGAACGCCACCATTCCGAAAACATCCCCACGTCTAAGAAAATTTCGTAGACCGTGGTGGAATAAAGCCTGTCGCGACAGCCATAAGAAACAGAAAAAATCATGGAATCTTTTTAGAAGGTACCCGACGACTGAGAACTTGGTCGCTTTTAAGAAAGCCAAAGCGCTTGCTCGTCGCATTCGGCGCCGCAGTCAGAGAGAATCATGGACTAAATTTATATCTTCCATCACGTCCTCTACTACCAGTAAATGTTTATGGAAAAAGGTAAAGGCTGCTAATGGGATCTATAATGAAACTTCCATTCCGGTTCTAAAAACTGGTAATATGATGTATTCGGACCCATTAGAAATTGCTAACATTCTTGGCCAAGCGTTTGCACAAGTTTCCGCAACTGATTCTTACAGCTCTGAATTTCTGGCAATTAAGAATCGCGCGGAACAGTTGCCTTTGCGCTTTAAAACCCGAGATGTCAATCCATATAACTGTGAATTCAGGATGTTTGAGTTGGAAATGGCCCTGTCTCAAGTCCATGATACCAGTCCTGGGCCAGATGGAATCACATATAACATGCTTCGCCATTTGAATACCATTTCCCTTTCCAATCTGTTAATGCTTTTTAACAGAATATGGACTGAGCAGAAATACCCTTCACAATGGCGAGAAGCTATTGTGATTCCTATCTTAAAACCTGGCAAAGAACCATCTGTCCCTCTGAACTACAGACCGATTGCTCTTACAAACTGCCTCTGTAAGACCTTCGAGCGCATGGTCAATGCTCGTCTAATTTTCGAACTAGAGAAACATGGTGTCATCTCCCCGTTGCAGAGTGGTTTCCGTAGAGGGCGCTCAACTTTTGACAACCTCGTATTACTGGAAACCCAAATTCGCAATGCATTTGTCAGGAGAAACCACCTTGTCTCTATATTCTTTGATATAGAAAAAGCGTATGACCGAGCATGGCGCTATGGTATACTTTCTACCATTTTTAACTTTGGATTTAGAGGAAATCTGCCCATATTTTTACAAAATTTTTTGACACAACGTACCTTTCGTGTTCGAATTGGTAATTTTTATTCGAATCATTTTATTCAAGCTGAGGGTGTTCCGCAAGGAAGTGTCCTTAGTGTCACCCTTTTTATTGTTCATATCAGCCAGATTTTGAATCATTTGCCTTCATTTGTCACTGGAACACTTTATGTTGATGATCTGCAGATCTCATGCCAAGGCAGTAATATGAATTTATTAGAGCGACAATTACAAAACGCGGTAAATAAATTAATAGCATGGTGTAATAACAATGGTCACATCATCTCTCCGGAGAAGAGTAGCTGTGTACACTTCTGTAGGAAAAGAGGCATTCATCAGGATCCCAATATTCAAATAAATGATACACCGATTCCTGTAGTGAATGAAGTACGATTCTTGGGAGTAATTTTCGATCGAAAACTCACCTTTCTCTCGCATATCTTGCACCTGCGAAGGAAGTGTGAGAAGGCGTTAAACATTTTGAAAGTGCTCTCCAGAACATCTTGGGGTGCCGATCGAACCTCCCTTCTTCGTATTTATGAGGCAATAGTGCTCTCCCGAATTGATTACGGATGCATGGTATATGGTTCCGCCCGTTCATCTGTTCTGAGGCGTCTAGATCCCGTCCACCATTCAGCTTTGCGTATCTGTTCTGGTGCATTTCGTACCTCCCCGGTTGAGAGCCTCTATGTCATATGTCATCAGCTACCCCTTTACTTAAGGCGGAAGAAATTGTCTGCCCAGTTTTATTTCAGAACTAAATCTGTTTCGAAACACCCTTTAGGCAATATGTCACTACCAATAGGCCTGCGTCGATTGTATAATGCCCGTCCTTCGCACATACTTCCCTTTTATGATAGAGTCAAATTGCTCCTGCATGACTCGGATCTCAAAGACGTGCATATTAAAGCAGTTGATTCCTTTTGCTTCCCTCCTTGGGATATCCCGCATTTTTACTTTTTGAATCCCTTTACGGAATTCGATAAATCCTTAACTGCACATGTGGTTTTCCAGCAGCTGTTTTTATATCACCGCCATCAGTATTCATCGTTTGTACCTATTTTCACGGACGGCTCGAAATCAGAAGGACATGTTGGATGTGGCATCGTGTTTCCATCTGAGACATTGAGTCACCGCCTCCATAATTGTTGTTCCGTTTATACTGCTGAGTTAATGGCAATTTTCTGTGCTCTTCAGAAAATTTCGCCTGCTACTCAACATAATATCATTATTTATTCCGATAGTATGAGTGCTTTAAAAGCACTTTCTAATTATAACAACAGAATGCATCCAATTGCTATTCGAATTTTGTTTATGTTGCGTGTATTAGAACAAGCCGGTCTAAATATCTTATTTTGTTGGGTTCCTAGTCACGTGGGTATTTTAGGGAATGAGAAAGCAGATTCAGCTGCAAAATCTGCTTCGACATTTATGATCAAAGGACTTCCGTTTTGCGACGTTAAACTGTCTCTTAACTGCAGCATTTTATCTACCTGGCAAAAGTCATGGGATTTGCAGATCCATAATAAATTACATTTAATCAAACCGAAAATTAATTTGTGGCCAGTTAACACTATACGAGAGGTTGATGTCAAATTGACTCGCCTCCGTATAGGTCATACTCGTTACACGCACAGGCACCTCATTTTTGGCGAGGCGGCGCCAAAGTGCCCCACTTGTAATGTAGATTTTACAATAAATCGCATTTTAATTGAATGCCCATCTTTTAATTCCTTCCGTCTACATTTTTTTAAGTCCTCGTCATTAACTTTACAAGACATGGTGGGAGAGAAATTCCACCCAAACATTTTTAAATTTTTAAAAACTATTGGTTTTTATATTTGTATCTAGTAATTTTTAACCTCTGCTAATGCTTGATTTTTTTACATCGTTTTATTGTAACGTTTTTATCGCATTAGTGTTTCATATAGAACTATTAACATGCTTGCACATTTATTTTCTGCATTTGTTATTGGATACCTTTTGATTTATATTTTAATATGTGTGCTTTTACTGTCTGCTCTGTCTTTTTACCATTTGCTTGGCGCAGCATAGCCAAAATTGGCTTTTGCGCCAAAAAAATCCAACCAACCAACTCTAACTTCGTGGGCCTGTGCGTAATATCCAGGAGCGAAAGAGGAGCTCCCCCATGCTTGAGTGAAGTACTCCTCCAGAGTCGGAAGATCAATTTTGCAACTTTCTCCTTTGGAGCCGTTTATCTCTCTGATGGCTCTCCTTCTGTTCCTCCTGTACAGGGATTGACAAGTGCGAGGATCTTCAATGTCAACCTCCTGTTCAGGCCTCCTCTCGTTGTTTTGGACAAGGACATGGCCAGGCAGGATGGCAGATTGTATTTCAGCAACTGCTTGGTCAGAAAGAGAGCACAAGTACGTAAAGGCCTCATCGGTGGCCTCGCCTTCGATCAGGTGGTTTATTTCTCTGATATAAGGCTCGAGGATCTTTCTGTCACCGTCTTCGTTGCTGTCTGGCGGTGTGAGGACGCCCGCAGGTAAGTTTGAATTCTGTTGGCCAGCAGTAGGGGAGGCAGACGCAGATGGATCTGGGACTGCCTCAGCTTCAGACTCTGGAGGGGTGGGGCCATTCATCCTACCTCTCCTCCTTCTCCTCTTAGGGACTGCAATTTGTTTCCGAACACCACTGTTCAGGATTGCCTCTTTCTTGTGCGATGCCAGGTGGTTATGTAGGCCCTTCTCAGTTGGAAAGGAAGCGACACAGCTCTCACAGGCCCATGGGAAGGGAGTGGCCGGAGGTAGAATAGGCGAGCTATCTTGTAGACAGGTGTGACCCGCAGGGCTCTTAACAATCCTGGCCGAGCAGAGAGAGCACCAGAAATAAGTGGCGTGAATCTGGATCCTGTGCTCTCTCTCCACATGTCGCTTCAGACTCTGCTTCACCGAAATCCACGTCTCTCCGGAGAATTCCCGAGAACACCCGCTCTCGACACAGGCAAGCTTGCCCATGATGGGAAAGAGGATGTTCAACGAGTTACCCCTTCGACACGTAGCCTCCGGGATACTATCGGGGCATCTTGTAACTAGAGTGTTACGAGGTGACGAGGGCGCAACTGGAGGGGAAGGAGGAGCAATGCTGTTGGTTCCACTATTGGTAAATCGATCACTTCCAGATGGGATGGATCGAGGTGCCGGACAGCTTGCAACAGCGGTAGTAGGCTTGTTGGAGATAGGTTTTCCAGATGGGATGGATGGAGGTGCCGGGCAGCTTGCAACAGCAGTAGTAGGCTTGCTGGAGATAGGTTTTGCAGAAGAATTCGGGCCGACAGGACCAGAGTTGGGGGAGGTTTTTCCTTTACTACTGTGATCCTGACCAACCTTTTTGTGCCTAAGATGCATGTGGAAGCGGAGCCCGCCAGAGTTCCTGGCAACAAACGGGCAATGTAGACATTTCCTCCCAGGAGATGGCCCTAGTAACTTCGACTGGTTCGTCCCGGCGCAGGTGTGAGCGGCCAGCGAAATCGGGAATGTGAATTCAATGCTACGTTTGCCACACTTGTGCTGCGGTGAAGGTGGAAGAGGGCCACCACGACCAACAAGACTAGGTGGGGAGCCAGACAACACCTCTGAAAAGGACCTGGGTTGACCTGAGGCACCTGTGCGGGTTGGCATTCCTTTGCTCTTAGGGGCCACCACCCGATCAAACTTGCCCAAGAGCTTTGCCTTCACTTTTTGAGCAGGGCGGCACTTGTGACTCCGGAAAGGGGCTTCAAAGAAGAAGGAGTCACCACACTTGGAGCAGTGAAACCTCCTCTCAAAAGGATCTCTTCCATTGGGGTCCATTGTACTTACGGTCGTTGGGCCCCTCAGGGGCTCACCTACTATAGGTCAGTACGGGTGTCCCAATCCCGAGGTTCCCAGGGATCTTTACTCCCTTTATGATTTACTCTCCACTACGCCTTCTGCTGTCTCCTTTTTTCTTCTTTCCGTCGAGGGTAGGCGAGGGAGCTCTCCATGAGAAGCTGTCGCCACTCTGTTTGCTTCTTGCTTCTCATGGACAGCAAATACCCCCACGTGTTGACCGTGCGTGGCAACCCATTAGACGGGTGGTGCACTTGTGGTCCCCAGTGTATCAATTCGGTCGGTAGCTGGCCACCAGAGTGGTCAGTCTGCTAGAATCAAGCGTAGGGGTCACCTCTTGGGCTTGGCGTTAAGGGTGGTCACTGTCCCCGGGGGTGGCTCCGAGCGTATAGGTTTCGGCTAACACTAGGGTAAGTACCGAGGCTGGGGATGTCCAGAGCCGGTGGCTGCCTTCCCTTGTTGGGCTCCGTGGTGGGCGGTGTCGTCGAACCTGAATCTTCATAGTATATCGTATGGCTCCTCGCAAAAAGGGTCCCTTCAGTGGGCACCATATTTATCCAAGACAAACTGAAAAACCATTTGCAATTTATTTTATTGTAAAACGTATCTCTTCTGATGATGCAACCTTTGAAAATGTTTCCCCATTTCTTGTGGAGAAAGCCCTCACTTCTAATGTCGGTGAAGTTGCTAGTGTGCGTAAGCTACGGACAGGAGACTTACTTGTTGAAGTGGCATCTCGTCAACAGTCGCAAAAAATTATGAAACTAAAAACCTTTGGTACCATACCTGTTTCTGTCTCTCCCCATAATTCCTTAAACTCTTCCAAAGGAGTAATTACATGTGGAGAGCTGTTAAATGAGCCTTTGGACGTCATTAAAAAGGAACTGAAAAGTCAAGGAGTCACTCACGTTCGCCGTATCACGATTAGGCGCGATGGTAAACTCCTGGAAACCAAACATCATGTCCTGACTTTTAATTCTCCCAACCTTCCAGACTCAATTAAAGCTGGATATATGAAATTGGTTGTGAGGCCCTATGTGCCAAATCCATTGCGATGCTTTAAATGCCAGCGTTTTGGCCATTCAAAGGCAAACTGCCGCGGGACCCTTACATGCGCCCGTTGTGCAGCCGCTGGTCATGAAAGCAATGAATGTTCACAAAAGGAAAAATGTGTTAATTGCAAAGGTGATCACACCTCTTTTTCACGTGTCTGCCCAAAATGGAAGCTTAAGAGGGAAATTATTTCTGTGAAATTTAAGCAAGATATTTCCTTTCCTGAGGCTCGGCGTCTTGTGAAAGCACAGACTCCTAAAGAAGGCAAAAGCTATGCTACCGTAGCAAAACTCTCACTTACTGCATCAGGGACACAAACGAAACCAGTTGTTATTTTGACTACCGATACTGAATCGGACCACATTTCTTCCAGCCTAATTGAAGAACAAATAGCATCGAAAAGTAAAAAGAAAAAACTAACGTCTGCATCACAGAAATCTCTTGCTTTGAAATTTGCAAGACGAGGATCTTCAATTAAAGAACTTAAATCCATTAAATCGGTTGCCCTGGAATTGGGTAAAACTGGTCTCGCTGGTAAAGATTTGCCCACCTTATTTAATAATTCATCTATAGGAACCGAGCTTTTAAAAATTCATCCATCTGAAGAGGAGGATGATGATGATTTACAAATGAGTTGCGAACCGCCAGCAACTCTGCCTACTGGTGCTGATAACAGCTCCCCTCTTATTCCTTAATGGTTAGTTTCGTCTCATGGAATTGTCGTGGTCTTCGGTCGAAATTAGAGGACGTCAAGGCTCTTATTAATGCTTCACATCCCGTTTGCGTTGCATTGCAAGAAACGCACTTGAAACCAGATACTTCTCTGAAGTTGCGGGGTTACAGTTGCGTGCGTAGGGATATTGATACTGATATCTCAAACTCTGGAGGCGTATGTATTTTCACCTCCAACAATTATCCCAGCACTATTCTAAACTTGCATACTTCTTTGCAAGCTGTGGCTATCCAGGTTCATATTAGAACTTTAGTCACGGTCTGCTGCATATATCTGTCGCCAAATGACGTCATCTCTCAAGATGAACTAAATATTTTAGTCGACCAGCTTCCAACACCTTTCATATTACTGGGTGATTTCAATGGCCACAGTACCCTATGGGGTTCCGACAGTATCAACCTCCGTGGGCGGCAGATTGAACAATTCCTTTCTGATAACTGTCTCTGTCTGCTCAATAATGAGGAAAAAACATACTTTCACGAATCCACTGGTACGTTTCATTCTATTGACCTGGCTATGTGTTCTCCAGCACTATTTCCGTCATTGAATCTCGCAGTTGAAGATGATCTTCATAATAGCGATCACTTTCCCCTGATTGTCTCTTTCGCTGATGGTGGCAAAGTCATTCAAAGTCCATCAACATACATATTCCAAAAGGCAGAGTGGGCAGCATTCTCCAGACATGCCTCGATTACCGAGACAATGGTTTCTTCTTTTGATATAACGGATGCTATGCAAAATGTCATCGATTGTATACTCAGTGCGGCTGATGTGACAATTCCACAAAGTTCATCATATCCACGAAAATTTCGTAAACCATGGTGGAACGACGCTTGTCAGACTGCCTATAAGGAACAAAGAAAATTATGGGGCATTTTCCGTAGGTATCCTACCTCGGAAAATCTTATTGCATTCAAGCGAGCAAGAGCAAATGCTCGTCGAATCCGACGTCTTAGTCAAAAAGAGTCGTGGCGGAGATTTATCAGTTCAATCACGTCAGCAACAAGTAGCGCACAATTATGGAGGAAAGTAAAAGCGGCAAATGGCATTTATAAAGAGTTTGCTTTCCCTGTATTGAAAATGGGAGTTAATTCCTATTCTTCACCTTTTGATATTGCAAATATTATTGGTGAAACCTTTGCAGAAATTTCAAGCCCCAACTCGTACAATCCTACCTTCCTTGCAACCAAGAGACGAGCTGAGCATATGCGGTTGAATTTCAAGACCCGCAGGCCTCTTTCGTACAATTGCGAATTTCAGTTATTTGAATTAAAGAGATCTCTTTCTCAGGCTCGCGACACCAGTCCAGGTCCTGACGGGATCACATACAGCATGCTTCGTCACTTAAACGAAACTTCTCTTTTGCAAATCTTACGACTGTTTAACAGAATTTGGTGTGAACAAAGTTTTCCCTCGCAATGGTATGAAGCAATTGTAGTTCCCATCCTTAAACCTGGAAAAGTTTCTAACGATCCTTTGAATTATAGACCGATAGCTCTGTCTAGTTGCATGTGCAAAACATTAGAGCGTATGATTAATGCACGCCTTGTATACGAATTAGAGAGGAATGAGTACCTTTTACCCTCTCAAAGCGGTTTCCGTCGAGGAAGGTCTACGATTGATAACCTTGTCATTCTGGAATCGGAAATTCGCAACGCCTTTGTCCAGAGAAATCATCTCGTTTCTATATTCTTTGATGTCGAAAAGGCGTATGATCGCACGTGGCGTTTTGGTATTCTCCGCTCTTTGTTTGACTTGGGTTTTAAAGGCAATCTGCCAGTTTTTATTCAAAATTTTTTAAAAACTCGTATTTTTAAGGTTCGAATAGGACAAACGCTTTCTCGTCCTTTTGTTCAAAGCGAGGGTGTCCCTCAAGGAAGTGTTTTAAGTGTCACTCTTTTTATACTTCATCTAAATCAAATGCTTCATGTGTTACCAACATCTGTCACTAGCACTCTGTACGTTGATGATCTGCAG
>JAPMOR010002685.1:487427-522261 GCA_026543865.1 Argiope aurantia | reverse complement strand
ATATATATATATATATATATATATATATATATATATATATATATATAGAGAGAGAGAGAGAGAGAGAGAGAGAGAGAGAGAGAGAGAGAGAGAGAGAAAGAGAATTTGAAATAATATTTAGCTATTTTACAATAATATTTTAACGTATGTATAGTAATTTCGTATGCACTAATTTCCAAATTCTCTTAAATGAAATCTGCAGACTTTGGTGTCTAATCATTTAACTATTTCATCGTGAACATAACGTAATTAATTTCTATTAAATCTATTATGCATAGCTTAATATTCATAATTTTTTTGCATACATATTTTTATATATTCAATTGCGGTGTACTTTAAAGCCTTATCTGAATATTTTACCCCTTTTCTGTTTATTTCATACATTTACTTTCTAAAAGCAGTTTAATGGTGCAATGATAATATATAACATCCCTGTATCATTATGAACGTAACTATTAGGTAAATCTACGTTTCTAATATTGTATTGCGATAATTGGTAAAATAACTTTATTTTAAAATCGTTTATTATCAAAAATAAACGGCACTGATTATCAATAGAATCTCTTTTCTTTGGATTTCAATAATGGAAAAATCATACAATAAAAGGCTTAATGAATTGAATTAGTAAAGTTTCATAATGGCAATATAAATATGGCTCAAAATTGTTCAAAATTATTTTACAATATTTCCATTCTTGGGGAAAAAATTACAAAATAACTGAACTCGTATCATTAAAAGAATAATTTTTGAGTTCCAAAGTTACATAAAAAAATCAAATTGTGTTATAATATTTCGGAGAGTTATCAGTTAAATTACCAAATATATCCATCATTTTTTTTTCGTTTTTGTATGGAAAAAATAATACGTTCTATTACGAATTTATACCATAACTTAGGGTATGGGTTTTCAACTATATGAATAATAAAATCTTGTTCAGATAAAATTTCCGAAACATAGTCGTAATACTGGGTATTAGATTAGTGATTCAAAAACTGATGCAAATATTAACATTATAAGGCAGTTGCAGCCGGTTTTCTTATTTTTTTAATTTCAAATCGCCGCTTCCGTCATCCTTAAATATGTAAAAAAAAATTAAGTGTCTTAAGGAAGCCGAATTTTTTTCAGAAATTAATTTTTATACTCAAATTTTTAAATCATCCACTTGAAATACTCTTCAACCTAAAAAAAGCTTTTTCCATCTCTCTGCATAGAATGAAATAATTTAATCATTAAAATATGGATTAGTTCATATAAAAGAAAACCAAAATTTTTAATGAACATTTCTGTTTAATACAACTGCCTGAATTATTTTTTCAATCTTTCAATTAAAAATATATTTCACGCCACTATTTCATTTTAATAAGAAAGTAATTTTAAACTATGAATTATTAATTGATGGTTAAATAAAAATAAGTGAAATGAAAAGTTAGCTAAAATTAAAGAAATAGTTTAGATTAATGTTACTACAACAATTTGCTCAAGTACTTCATCGGGTTCTTTTTATTTGATCCAAACTTCCATTTATTTCATCAGAGTTTCTTTTCAAATAATGCAAGCAATGCATATGTGTGCCTGATTGCTGGTATTATATAAGAAATATTCGTTGGGCAGAAATCAACCAAATTTAACCCAGAAATATATTAAAGGGCAAGTGTGTATCCTTGGAGCAATTTTATCACTCCAAAGTGCTCCTTTAACATCTAAAAATTCAAATATATCTCCACAAAAAATAAAGTAGAATGTGAGAGCGTTTTAGCACTCTACAGGACAGACCATTTGACCTAGATCTTTTCGATTTGGTAGCTAGAAATTTGTAATTTGGCCGACTATTTTTGTAATTTTAACTAAACAAAAACAAAGAAATGTTGGCAATTCTTCATGATAAATCCCAAAATATCATTAAACAAGACCTAACCTTATATCAATTCAAAATTTAAATTATATATATATATATATATATATATATATTAATGATATGCCAATTTGATAGTTATGATACCTTTTCTTGAATTTTGATAATTTTTAAAAGAATTTTCAACCTAATTTTTAATAATAGATGGCATTATTGCTCTAAAATTCAAACTGCTTTCACTGTTTCATCATTAACTGAATGAATTTCTTAATGATGATTGAGTAATTAATTGGAAGAAAAATGCGATTTACATGACCTTTAGAAAAATGAAATTGCATTGCTGATGAAACATGATGAAACGGACAATTACATTTTTAATTGTGCTGTATTGTAATAGCACTGCCCTTTTTGAAAGGTTGGCACGTTGAACAAAACATGTGTAAGATTATTAAAACAAAATGTCCTAATATTTATTACAATTTTCATTTTAAAAATAATTCATTGACGGCCTTATGAATATGAATTTATTTAGAAGGGATTTAATTTAAATTAAGTTCAGTCTATTTTTCTGGCCAACACCTAGTCATTAAAGGCAGATAACATATTTATATAGAGAGAAAATTATAGCAGAAGTCGACAATTACGTTTTACATGCAATTTTGAAATCAAATAATGTGATTTATTGATAATGTTCGAATGCATAATAAATAGAATAATCATATGAAAATCAAAATAACTCGTGTCAAATGTTTATTATAATTTTCTCCTCCAATATTCCATCTGCTATACGCCAAATATGGTTGATATTTATAACTAAGAAAACCAATTGATATTAAAGGAACATTGTATGTCAAGTCATTACAGGGAAAACGAAGTTTTGTATTATGATTTAAACAAAATTAGTAAGGCACAATTCCTATGGAAACTAATTTTTGTAAATTCTCTTTTAGGTATTTAAATAACCATATTTGATTATTTTTATTAATACAGATCGTCTTATATTTTACATTTATGGTGAAATACAAAGACTTATCCAGACATAAGAACTACAACATAACTTACATAAAAAAAACTTTTTAATTGAATACAAGAAGTATTTAAAATCTCATTTCAGCTTCAGTTACTTAAATTCTTTTTCTACCCTTTTACTGACGAAAAAATGTGTCACAAATACATGAAGACATCTTTTTCAGTTTTATTTTTATGTCGGAAAGAAAGAAGCATTGTATATATCTCACTGCTCTCGCATATTTAAAATAAATGTTTCATCCTGCATCGTTAAATGGATACTATTGCAAATTAATTTCGAAATTGATACCCCCTTCTTTCGTCACAGTTGAATTCACTCTTTCACTCACGGAAAAAAAAATGTAGATCATTTTCATAAAATATATCCTAATACCCTCCATTCGAATTTAAATAAACGAAATAAAAAGTTCCACTCTTCTAAATTAAATTATGAACATTCTTTCTGGGTATCCATCTTCATCATGTGAACTCCCGGAGCAGTTGTCTTCTCTTTTATGCTGTAATGGATCTGATCTGGATGCGATGGATACTAGATCCTCCTTTTACTATTTTATGCAGGGACGGAAATGAGGATGCTATTTTTTCACACTTGGAAGAGCGTGAATGGGGGCTTAATTTGATATCGCGGTGATGTGCTCCATTATCGAGCGGATTGCTGTGAGCAGTTTCCTACGTAGCCCCTCCACAACACGCAAAGGCCCTTTGAAAGTTAAACACGGGTGCGTCCATACCAGGGAGGTTTAATGAGAAAAAATGGAGTTTCTAAAAATAGAAGGGAGGGAAAAAAAGAAACAATTTGAATGCCTTGATAAAGAAAAATACTTCGTTTCCGAAGGAATTTTACTTTTTAATAGACTCTATAGATGTAAATGCGTTTGGAAATAAGTAATTTTTCTTCATATCTACACTTTTATATACAACAAGTGTTTATACAATACATAAAAATGCATATACAATACATATAAATACTTAAAGTATACTTTCAGCTTTCAATATATATTCGTGATAAATATAATGAGAATCGGAAGAAGGTATATCTGTAAAAGTTTAATCTCAACAAGAAAATGTTTGATACTGTTATACTTTTTCCTATCAATCAAGGAGTGATTTTTTTTAGGGAAAATAGACATTGAATATTCTCTCGAATTGATAAATTAGATATGAAACTCCTTTTTTTTTCTTATAGTTCATATTATACTGATAGTTTAGAATCCGTCTTTAAAAAAAATACCTAACTTTTACATAATTGGGGATCCTGAATTTTAAGATACATCAAATCAAAATTATTAATTAATTCATCATTAAAATCATTAAACTAAACAAATATTATTTTACCGGAATGCAAAATAAAAAATGGCGACATTTAAAAATATTTTTATATAAAAAAATATATTTACAAAATTATTGCAGACAATTTTATGAAAGTAATAAAATTGCAAAAATAATATATTAAATCCTAATTAGTAAAAAATGGAACTAAAAAAATGAATTCACAATAAATCATTGAAAATTTCTTTTTAAGTATTATATCATTGCAATCGTACCTCATTTTTTTTTTTTTACATATTAATAAAACTACCTTTTATATTTTGACATACTGAGTTGAAACATAAAAATAGAAAATAAGCAAAAACAATAATTTCGCAAAATATTCTGAAAATTTAGATATTTAAGGCAATTAACATGAAAACAAGAAAGATAATTCCAATTTTTTCCTAATGGATTGTCTCACAATTTTAATTATTTAGCTATTCAATTGCTCTAGGAGAAATCAAATCGAAAAATGCCAGCTAACGTGATGATGATGCTTACTTTCTATCCATATTCTTCAAAAAATCATATGCATTTTTTTTTGTTTAGTTAAAAGAATTGATGTTAAAAATAAAGTTTAATTTTGAGAATAAAAAAATTCAATTCTTTTATATTCCCAATATAAAAGGCAGACACTTGTTGAAACAAATATGAAGTATAATCAATTGAACTCGACTTTCTTGGTTATATATAACTTCCTGTTTCTAGGTAATGCGAGAATTATTTTGAGGAGACCAAGTTTAGAGAAGAACGACAACAAATGAGTTTGCGCTTCTCTAAGTTTCTTTACCATATATTCAGTATACCTTTTGGTTACGATGTCAGATTTAAAGAAGACCAGAGTCCACATACCCAACGATTCTATGAAAAAATCTTCAGATCCTTCGGTATTGAAGCCTTCCTCTACGCCAATGCACCCTTTTAAATGCCACTGATTAAATAACATCAATGCATTTTCACTTATACAAAATACAAATTTATTTATTTTCTTCATTGAAATGGAAAATTGTGGTCTAGATGGTTCTGCTGCGTATATGGCTTTCTGATTCAAACTAATAATTGTTACGTTTGCTCACTTGATGGCACTCCGGTAAATAGGAGCATGGTGGCGTAAATATTTGTGTTTTAAATAAATGTGTATTCCTTCACCGAAGACTTGAATATTGTGATATTTATCAATTCATACTGAAAGGCAAAAAATAATTTTTTATTTCCTAAGAAATGCGTTATTCTCATTTCTGCTAATGTCTACTAATAATAAAGATGGAAGCGCATGCGTATCTGTGCATTGGCGCTATACAGTCCAGGTCATTCGACCTGCAGTTTCAAAATGTGTCACATAAAAACTTTAGAGGGTGGAAATGTGCACTTAGGAGAGATTATATTTGAGGTTTTAATCAGAATTTTAATTAACAGCAAATGTAGAGAAAATTTGATGATTTCCTCAATAACTGCCAAAAATATTTTTGCACAAAGATAAATTTTGTACCATCACAATATTTAATAAATTGCCTTTCTAATGATATCAATTTAATAATCATGCAATTTTTCCTGAATTTTTACAGTTTTTTAAATATTTTTATTTGCATGATTTACTACAGTAGATCGTATTGTTGCCATTGAACTAAAACCATTTTCAATGATTCATCAAGTACTTAATTTTGTGATTAACTCCCATTGCTAAAACCTGAAGAAAAAAAATGATGTTTAATATCTATTTAGTTTGCAAAACGAATAAAAAAACTGAATGTGCAATACTGCTAAACTTAGAAGACAGATTAATATTTGCAAAAGGAGTTTACATTCTTTATAGCGTTATGAAATTACAGAATGGATCTCCATTTGAAAAATTCATGTACACCATAAACAGATCAGATGTAATATAATTAAAATATGATTGCGTTAATTTGAGTTAGTGGTTTGGCAGAATCACTGACATGATGTTATATCCAAACAAAGTATTTAATAATCAATATCCCCATCATTTAGTCACTAAAGACAATTTGTCATTAATAGAGATAAAATTTCCGGGATGCGACTAAATGATGTAAGTGATATAATGGTGGTCAAAAAATGTTAAAAGAAACAAATAAAAATATTTTTCCATTAAATGTGGGCCCTTTTCCTTCAATGAGAAAACAAAGTGTCACATTGTTTGTTTTATTTTTTTTATCGTAATGACTATTAATAAGGACCATAAGGCACGTTATAATAATTGCAGACTCATTATTGTAAATGCGAATTAGAAAAAAAAATTACAGGTAAAATAACAAATTAAAACGATTTTTCAACAGTTTTTAGCTCTCATCAATTGCTTAGTTACTTTTTTTGCAAAGTATACCATAACATACCAAGAAATAATAATCATGAAATATTAAATATCTCACTTTGAAATCGGCCGTGAAGGTTCTATACTAGTGAGCTGGTATTCGACCTGTTTTATTCCATGGATGCAGGTGTAAAACTATCACCAAGGTTGCCTTCGCTTTGAAAACCTTCACTCTTCATTTGAAATCTGTCTCATTATTTTTCATATAAGGTTAAATGCAACAATTTAAGCTCTACAAAGGATAGAGGGTATCCACTTCAAAGCAGGGTATCGAAAACAATTATAGACGTTCCTCAATTGCTTTAGAGAGAAAAATGGATTTTGTAAGTAATTTGGAGGTGACAAATTTAAATATTACAAATTTTGTTGAGTTTATACTTTATAACATCGATGTGAAACGAAGTCTAAAACTACAGATTATAAAAGAGCATCACATTACTTCTAATAATTATATGTTCATGTTTATGAAAATGTATATATACGTTATCAGGATCATAAGGAGTAAAACATAAGGAACCAAATAATCATTATAAATATATATTATATTAAGTTTTGACTAAATTATTGGAATTCATAATGTATTAATTATTTTTTAACATGGATCCTTAACGCATTGACAAAGAGTATTCAAATCTTATTGCCCTGTTCCGCGTTCTGAAATATCTTTCTGAAAGCGATAATAATACTATAAATTTAGTTATATCGAACGATTTTATGTTTCATACATCATTTTTAATAGATGATGCATTGGCTGAAACACTTCAGAACACAAAGGCATGCTATAAATTTCAGATACGAATTTCATATCACATAAACCACTCGAAATGTTACCTTCTTATGCATTCAAACAATCAACCTTTCAGGATGCTATCAACCACTCTGGATATGTATGATAGATTGTAATACAACATATCCTCTCTTTGAGTCACCGTCCACAAGAAGGATCAATACAAGCTGCGAATGGCTGTCCAATATTCACTAGTGGTCCTATGTTTACAGTGAATTTTAATAAGAGGTGTAATTACGATTGTACTTTGTTACAGTCTATACATTTTATAACACATTCAAGTTATTTCTGAAATACATATACTATACATATATAAAATCTAGAATGGCATCCAATAAAATATACATATATAAAATCTAGAATGGCATCCAATAAAATTTAGAATATCATCTAGAAAAATCTAGATATAATGTCATTTAAAGTTTTTTATGTGCATTAAAAACTGTGATACACATTAATGTTGGGGTATTATTTTTTGCCTTATAATATTGAACTTCAAGGTAGCTGAATCAAATTTTGTGATTTTATAATATCATTAAAACCTTAACTATCTAAAAATAAATCTTTTTACCGCACCTCGTTTCTCATGACACTGAAGCTTTACTTCCTTAAACCACATGGATCTATCGCTAATAATATGTAGAATTTTTCCACGTTAGCTTTAAAAAAAAGAAGAAGTCATACAATCACATATTCGATACTCCAAAAAAAATGGGTTGAATTCCATTGCAGTTATGAAGACTTCTGTTAAAAATTATGATTTTTATTTAGAGAAATAAAAGTCGAAACACTTTTCCTCATAGTGAAACTGATATCATTTAAACGATTTTATTTGAGTTTAAATGAGTGAAGAAATTTTTATATAAAATAATATTTCCGGAGGCTATTTCAAAAAGTGTCAAAATCTCACCTTTTAAGATTTTATTAAAATTTCAAGATAATTCTCTTTTAATTGATCTTTCTGTTGAATGCCAATCGACAAAGACACACACACACAAACAAAAACAAAAAAAAAGAGGGAGAGAGAGATGTAACCAGCCGAAATGGACTCCTCAATTTTTTTCGCAAATTCTCTAATAATTGTATTATAACTCTTTTTAATGTGGACAAGGGGTAAGGTTGTGAAGGTTTTGCATAATATTGGAGAACAATAATTACGAAATATAGACCTTTGAAACAAATCTAGAATCTTAATTGAATCAATCGAGGGAATTTCAGAGATAAATACCTGGCTTAACACACAAGTACTTGAAATTCGAATATGTATTTTGGACAACTTTTTTTCCGATGGAACTGAAGCCAAAATTTGACATAAAAGTACATTTGCAGTCAGAGATGATATACCAAATTTCATTTATTTAAATCATCGTTTTTGATTGACTGCATTTATATGCATGAGAAAGTATAGACCGAAAGATGATCGCCAATTTGACAGATTTAGTTAATAATTTATAAGAGTTAGTTTAAATTTATGATTTGGCTGATTAATAGGTGTGAAATTTTTAAAAAATATATCCTTACGTCTTACATATATAGATTTCATATTCACTCGAACAATCAGTCACACAGACTTTGTCAGAATGGATTTAGTACAAAACGTGATAAAAAATCTACAAATTTGATATTTAGCCGATATATCAAATTTAATTCTACTGGTTCAAAGCGTTTAGATTTATAGGGTTCACGGACACACATAATGCTAAAACTGTGTTTATTTTTTGCATTCTGAGTGGTCTGAAAACGTCGAAATTCTTAAAGAAACTTGAGTCCATTTATTATTTTTTTAGTAATTACCAAACTTTCTCTTTGCATATTTTATACAAGAAAGTAAAAATGTAAACAACCAATATCAGATTATAATTTTTCCTACAAATTTATAATACCTCGCAATTTTATATAAATAGTCTGAGTGTTTTCAGTTTCTCTCGAGTTATTTTGGTATTCAAAGTGTTTCTAACTTTGTATGCAAAATGTATGGAACAAATCTAAGATTATTTAAAGAACGTGGTTTTACTGTCTGTCAAAATTTATTATTTAAACCTTTTTTGAAATAATTAGAAATATTAAGGTATACATAAGAGACTTAATTGATACCGATTAAGTTTCATTTATTTGGTCGCAAAGAGATTAATTAATAAAAAATATTTCAAAAAAATTTATGTACAGGAAAATTTTAATTTCCAATCGTTTATCAAACATTCTAAAAGATTATAATTGAAAAATTGAGAAAAAAATAATAAAATGTATTATGGATTATTTACTACTCAAACCTAATAAGATATGTAATAGATTAAATTCAGTGTAATTAAAAGAAGGAATCATCGAATATCTTTTGATTTAATTATTAACATATATTTTCACCAAAAATAAGAAAACCGCAGAATTTCGATTAATGAAAAAAAAAATTTAAGCGTAGAATACCAAAATTGTTTTCAAATAAAATTGTAATACATTATTTATTCTACGTATATTTATCCCTAAATCTTGAAATGATTCATTTAAAATCAATTAAAATTAACAAATAATAAAAGAACGTACCAATAATTGTAATAGGAACTAAGACAAATTAATTATATTTCTTTCTCATTATTTATAGGCTAATTAACTCCTCATAAATATAGTTAATATTTGATTTAATTCTAGAAAATTTAATACCTCAAATATGGTTCATTAGAGATATTTTAAATAAAATAATGTAATTATATGTATCAAAACTTAAAGTCAGTTATGTACGTTTAAAAGATAAATTAGCAAAGCATTTACAATAATTGCTTTTCTAAATGAAACAAAGATAATTAAAATATTTGTTCCTTATAAAAATAAACTTTTACGTAGAATAAATATATCAGTTCAAGATAATTGCTAATTTCGAGAATTTTAAAATACTGAAACGGAAATTTTTTATTCCCAAGCTAAATCATTAGCATTCTAGTATTATAATTAAAATTTAATTATAATGATTTGTTCTTCTAATTTCAATCAATACGCAGTAAATAGATTCAATGATTTCCATTTTAATAGGTTTGGATAGTTTCGAAAACTCACTATGAAATAAATTATTCACCATAGCTAGAATGAAGAACAAATCATTAAATTCACAAAATGGGATAATTCACAAAATTGCTAATTTTAGAAGATCTTCAGAAGCTCATTAATTATTCTAAATAGTAAATAAAATGTGTTTTTACATTTCAATTCAAAACTTTTATGTTAAAAGATTTTGTATTTGTAAAAAAAATATAGAAAGTAAAATCTGATGTTTAGTTAAACAAGTAAAGTTTAAAATTTAATAACAGAAGTGTTCGATTTCTAAAATTTAAACTTTACATTTAAGTCATCAATATTTTACAAAAATCTATCTATACTTATAATAAAGCTCAATGTGTGTGTGTGTGTGTGTGTGTGTGTGTGTGTGTCTGTGTGTATGTTGATGCTCTACAGGCCAGACCATTCAACCTACAGCTACCACATTTGGCACGTGTACACCTTGGAGGCCGGGAATGTGCACCTCGGGGTTATTTTTTCGAATTTTTAAATAGAATTTTATTTATTTAAAAATTAAGAAAATTTTTGACGTTTTTCTGCTATAACTTCCGAAAATATTACCCCAAAAAAACGATTATTACATGAAGTTAAAGATCAAAAATTTATCTTTTAAATGATACTAATGTTTTAATCTTAAAATTAAATTTCTATTTTTAATGAATTTTTAAATAAATATTTAACTATGTTTTTCAATAATTTTTTTCGTAAAAAATAAAAATTGAAATTAAGCACGTTTCGCATTCATGGGAAAAAATTAGCTTTTTTCAAAGTGTTGCCATCACATTGATTAAAGCTACAATTAAAAATAAATTAAATCTTTTTGGAAATGAAATCAGCAAAAATATAATTTTCGGCACGTGTTTGTAGGAAATGAAACAAATATGAAATATTATTTTTTTCTAAAAAATAAATTCAAGAAAAATTATTTTATGATCTAGGAAGATATAAACGAACTTATGGCATTTATTGATGGAATAACTCATATATTTTCCTTTTCAGGTTTGAATATTTTTACTTTTGTAAATATCGTTTGCGCGTGTTTTTAATTTCAGATAATTTCATTTTACAGTCTAAATATCTATACTTTTCTAAATATCGTCAGCTTATTAATTGCATTTTTCTCTCTTTTGTTTTTGGCAACTATTGAAATGATATGTTTACTTTTGATGTGTTTGTTATATGTAGTACTTTTGTATGTGATGTTTTATTCCAGCGGATATTAAAGAGAATGCATACACCACAAGAGAAAGCACATATTTTATGGTGGTCATAGAGTTAATTTCCAATCAACTAAATCACTGACTTTTAAGAGTTAATTTCCAATCACTTAAACTAACTAATTTATTAAAATTTGAATATCACTATTCAATAAAAAAAAGGATAATTTTAGATTTTCCATCGATCGCTTCAAAGAAAATAAGAAAATCAGCGCGCAGGTTTCTCAAGATTAATTGGCCTAAAATTATGAAAATGTTGAGTTTTTCTAAATTTTTAACATTTAAAACTTCGTAAATAAGTCTTAGTTGATCGTGGAAAAGAGAAACATTCATTCATTTATTTAAAATGTTGTGTGTTCAGAATATTTCTCAGAATATGATACCTTACTGCATTAAATTTAGACTTCATAATTTTTGAAATATATTTATAAGCAGGAACAAAATATTATAATTGATTTCATTTCAATCCTTTTGAAAGCAAAACTAAAAAATGAATTTTATGCTGAATCTCAGAAATTTTTGTTGAATTATTGTTTGGGATATTACATAAATTATGAAAAATATTTTGTAGTTCACATAAGACTTATAAACCGAGCGATTCTGTTTGCAATACTCACATTCAATAATAATAATAATTAATTAATAACAATAAAGATGATAAATAAAATAAAACGCTTGGTTTTATTAAAAAAATATCTTAATATTAATTACAATTTCATCATTTACATTTTAAATTAAAGTGGAAATTTTGCCGGAAATGACAACAAATTAGCAAAATATATATAGTAAATTGAACGAAACGATCTAAACAGTATAAGTTTAGTATGGCTATCAAAATTTGAAGATTAAAAATGTTTTGTTTGAGAATCCTTTAAAAGGCCAGTTACTTAAAATATTTAATTGAAAATTGTAGCGAGCGGTAATACTGGCGAACCGGCTGGTCGCCAAAGGCGGCTAGTAAATTATATTCGCTAGGATTATTTATTTATTCTTAATAAAAGAATCCAATTTAAATCCATTATTTACTTTAAAAACTCAAATTTAGTGAAGAATCTAAACATTCAATTCTGCAATTTATCACATCATACTATATCACGAAATAATATATTATTCTTACTATTTGGTGCATATTATAATTATTTGAAATTATAATCTTATCTTATAAAATGAATAGTTTACTAAAAGATACTTGTAATGTATCTCAACATTTTCAGCTTTCATATTTCAACCATCGACTATTTACATAAATAATTGCACAAACTTTAGATTTAAACATTTTTCTTCATAACTGTCATTTCATTTAACAAATAATGAAATATTTGAGCAAATTTAATATTATAATACTGGATGTTCAAACTGAAAAGAGAAATTTTGTATCGGTAATGAATGTCCTTTTGATTAAGTGCAAATTGCTTTTTTAATGTCACAGTATGAATTCATACAAAAATGTCATATTTAATACAATTTAGTAATGTAATTATTAAAAGTTGACTTTTAAGTTTTCGAAAATTTCATTTCGCATGAATCGAAAAATTATAATTCAGTTCATTTCAATATTTACTTATTAGAATATTGCTATTAGAGTCTATTAGAACAGAATATTACCAACATGGAATAAAGTTTAAATTCAGCAAATTTATTCATTTCTCTTAAATTAACATATCTTCTTTAAATTTAAATGAATTAAATTTGTCAAGTAAATTACGACATAAAATTAATTTATTGTAAACTTCTATTACTTAGGGGGGGGGGTTCATGCAGTTTCCAGCTTACTGTTGTTTAAACACACTTATTTTTTTTAATTAAAGAAACAATAACAGCAATTACTTTTTAATTGAAATAAATTAAAAATAATTTTTATTTACTCAGAATATAAAATGCTGAGAATATAATATTTATTTACTCAGAATATAAATGCTGAGAATATAATATTTATTTACTCAGAATATAGTATTGCTGTTTGCTTTAAAATATTATGCTGTCCTTTCAAATTAAATTATAAAAGTACTGATAAAATTGACCAAAAATGATTAAGATAATTATTATGAATTTTAAGATGATTTTATGACGTTATTCAAGATTTCCAAATCTTTCTGGTCTCAAAAACAATCTTTATTTCTTAAATTCAGTCGCTAGTTGATAAAAAAAATTAAAACACCAGATTTTAATTTAATTACTAAAAATTGAGAATAAAGATTTATGGTCAAAAAATAGTTGTAATATTGCTCCATTAAATCAGATTAACTTTACATTCTAAAAAATTAAAGATAATTTTAAGCTTAAAATATAGATGATACGAAAAACATTGAAACATCTGTAAAATACTATATTGAAAATTGTAATGTAATCAATTAATAAAATACTAAATATAATAAAACAATTATTAAAATACTTTCGTTCCTCCTTAAATCCAAATGTTAGTTTAAGTATCCATTAGTTGATTATGAAATTAAAAACCAGCTCTTAATATAACACTGAAAAATTAAGTGTTGAGATTTCTGATAAAATAAAAGCTGTAGTATTGCTCCATCAAATAAGATTTATGTAACATTCTAAGAAGTTAAAACTTCTTTTAAAAGTAAAAATAAAGATGATAGGAAAAACATGAAAATATCTGTAAATTACTATATTGAAATTTATTATTTGATCAATTAATAAAATACTAAATATAATAAAACATTTATTTAAAATACTTTTTGTTGACTTTAAACAGAATATCCTACAGTGTTTTGTTAAAATATTATTATAATAATATTGAGAATCCAATAGCAGTTGTTGCCAATATGATATATACAAAAAATACTACTAAATTGAATCTCAGCATGCCTGTGGAAATAAAACTGATCAGAAAAAATTAATCATGTTTTTACTTATGATTGCATGCGCATTTTGCTTTATTTTAATGAGTAATAATAATAAATATTTTCCAGTAATGTTGAAGTAATTTATTAATTGTATATAAATACAGATATGTATTTACCACTGTCCACAAATCCTCTCATTTAAACCTATTATTGTCAAAAAGTTTCTAACTCATAAGCCAATTTAAAATTAAACATGATTAAAAAAACTTTTACATTATTTCATTTAAGAAATTGTCATAAAGCATTTTCAAACCCATTACTAAAAAATAAGGCTTTTAAAAGTTAAAGTAACAACGAAACGTATCTTACAGCTTGAAAATATGTTGAAAATGTATACTTACATGATGTTGCAAATTAAAATCATCGTATCCATGCTTTTTTTTCCTAATTGAATAGATTAAAATTACACTTTCATCATCAAATCGATTCTTAATCTTCATAAATATCTTCCTATATACGCAGCATTTTAAAGTTTTAAATTGGCGATAAGACTTCTGTATTACTTTTATTCGTCATTCTAACCAAACTTTATAATGTCTAAGCTTGAAAATAACACTCGAAATATATTTGGCATAACAAGATGCTATGATATGAGCCAAAATATATCCAAAGAAGATTGAGAAATGGATATGCTTAGCTATATTGAATACAAAGAAAAGGAAATATATTTTATTCAAGTTACCCTTGAAAAGCTGTCATACGGTCGACATATGATATAGGAATCACTAAACAGAAGATAAACAAATAAAAATTTCGACGAAGCAAATGAAAATGCAAAATAGAATTTTTCATCGCTCGGTTTACTCCGCCTACATATAGATATTTGACATATAGAATGAAAAAAACAGTTTCGACAGTCATCATATAACAAGAATGTATTCAATGTGTATGAAAGGATATTTAAGAAAAAAAAATTTTGTAGTACAGATATTAGGGTTTTTTTTTCCTTCATTGAGAGTAAAAGAGGACATCGCCTTAAGGTTCAACAAGTTGGCAATGGCGAGCAGTCATTCTATGAATAATAGGCCTCATATTTTAGGACTTTGAAAAGTAATATCTTCAGAGAAATTGGAGTCAAGGAAAAGATTATACATTCCCTAATCTGAGCTTACTGATTATTTATACATAGAAATGAAACTTACAATATATTGTTTGTAATAATCTTAAATATTTAATGTTCCACCTTGAATATTATCTAGGTAAGCCACAATTTTTAAAAAATCTATTTTATTTTCAATTTATATTCAAAGAAGAAAAAATTATGTGTTATGTTTGTCTGGAGATCTCTCCGGTAGATTTACTTGAAATTTGTAACCATACCAACAATTTCGTTAGACCGTTTAAATTAAATAATTATTTTCTAAGGATTTTGTAGGCGTATACTCAGTACTTTTATATTTGCAAGGCTCCAAAAATTTGGAAAGTTAAAATATTAGTGCCATTTTTCATGAAATGCAGTATTATAATCAAGAGCAAGTACTCTCCTTGTCGTGGATGCAATCATCATTTTGTTTCTACTTATCAAAATAGCAAGGAATTGTCACAAAAAAATCTTCTAGTTCTAGTGATCAATTTTGATTTTCGAGGGGGTCGGCATAGATGTTTTAATAGGACCAAACAAGAGGATAATCGTGATTCATAAAAACGTCAGTAGATCTTTCGGAAGATTCGAATTAAAAGGTTGGTTCAAAGTTGACCTATATTGTGCGATAACTAAAATAACAATATATGGAACATTTTTTCATACATTGATAAATCGAAAAAATGACAGCATACAGTATACGGATTATTATAATGAGGGGAGCCAGAAGAGAAACCACCATCAGTTCACAAATATCTGCAGGCTCCCCAACCCTTAAGAACATCAATCCAATCACTTGTTATATCATTCGCTCAACTTTATTCATATGAAAGGTTTATCTAACGATACTTAGAAGTTCAAGAGTTCCATAACTTTTTATGAAAGATTTTTAAAATATAAATGTGTATTAATATTTTAGAATTAGATGTATTGTATCGATTTTTCTGTTTAATAAAAAAGAATGAATAATACGAATGATATTGAAGGTTCTAATTTCTTGTAGTCTTTGTATACGTATAGAATTGAATTTTTGAAGTATTTCGGTTCCATTGGTCTTTCAGATAGCGCGATCACTTTTACTTGGACCATAAATAATAATCTCCTTTTATACTCTAGTTATTTCTCTGTAGTAGATACGAGGTATCCAGTTTTATTGCCAAACCTTGGTAGTATATCACATAACCTTTTCTCATATCTTTGAAATGTAGATATACATTTATTGGAGTGTTGTTATTATTACGATTCTCATAGCCCGATTCTACAACTAAATCTCAATATTTTCTTTCTAGATCACGTTGAAGAACAATTATTTGGTATTGAACATTTCAAAGAAATCCATGTATACATTATATATTTTCTAATTTTCTGGAAATACAGAATCTAGTTCCCTAGATTTGAATTAATGTATTTTAAACTCCTCCCATTTTTTAACTAGAAATTTAAAAAACAGAAATTAATTTTAAGCAGTAAATTATAGGGATTTTAGTAAGAGATTGTTTAATAAGGATGGATTATTAATTTAATCATTGTGACCATATATATATTATGTACATATTAATTTTCATTAAATATATCCATCTTCATAGATCTAAGTAGGGCAACTTCAATTCTAATCACTATGTGTAATGTTTTACCATGCATTTTAAATAAATATCTTTTCAGAATCTTTTCAAACTGAACTGATTATTCTTGTACTATTAAATTTTCTAATTTTATGCAAAAGATATTACCGGATTCTCTACCAAATTTAGCCATTAAATATTAAATACTGATCTTAAAATACATTTCTCTCAAATGAAATAATTAGTATATCTTGAAAATTTTATGTTTTATTTAGTTGTAATCAAACGTAAATTAAATGACTAAACGCTAGTAGATATTATTAAATTTATTTCAGATGGCTAAACTTGCTTTGTATTTTAAATAATCTATCCAATAATCTTTTTTTATTATTAATATTTAATTCCAACTTTAGAAAAATATAAATGAAGGGGAAATTTAATCTTTGGATTATGTAATGATAAGAATGGATTATACTTTTTCACAAAGGATTAATTTTCCGGCTTCCATTAGATTCATATCTTATTTTTGATAAGTTTTTCTCATAGTAATGTAATAAATTGTAAAAAAAAATTAAATGCATTGAAATACATTTACACATATATCTGCTAACTGAATTCCATCAAAAATATATTTATACTTACACAGAAAAATTTATTTATGAAATTAAGATTAATTTCTTATAATATGCTTTAATTATAAAAAATAAGGATTTATGCTGTCGTTTTTACAATTAGCTTTAACTTAGCAACTTCTTTTTTACTGATGAAATGCGATTTAAAAAGCTATTAAAAGACTTTCAATGGAAATGTTAGCATTCTTTAAAAACTTATAATTCTCTTTAATGAAATAATTATTTTTGAAACAAGAACATATTAAAGAAAACAACTTCGCAATGCACGAGATTTATTTCAAATTCTCGTAAAAATTAATTAAATATGTATTAAAAATATTTTTAAAAAAACTTATGCTAAAAGTATCTATGAAATATTAAGTTTTTTTCCTAAAAAATTGTCTTTATAAAAGTTAATTATTAAAATGCATATGATAGTTTTGAAAGAAACAAGAAAGTGAAAAAAAATGTTTTAATTCAAAATCTACTGAATATTGGATATTTAACAGCCGATTTTCATTAGAAAAAATATTTAAAAGCAGCTTTGATGTAAATCCAATATTATATAAACATAATTAAAGAATAATCATCGACTGAAAGGGAAACATTAATTATTATCTCTAAATGACAAAATCGTTTCATTTATTTCATTTGTTTTTTAACAATGATATTAAAGCAATAAAACAACTGTGGTAAAATAAAAACATTAAAAAATAAAAGAATTAACTGTAATTATTAAGGCTTATAGTTGCATTAAAATTATTTACGATATGATAAAATCTTAAAATAAATTATGCATAAAAATTTGGCATGCATGAAAATGAAAGCGTTAAATTATGATTATGAAAATCACACCCGGTGACGATGCTAATAAAACTGTTTAATAGCATAATTAAGTAAAATCGTAAGTTTGAAACTGCAAAAACTGTGAGAAATTACCATATATAAGAAACACCTATTCTCGAAATCACACATTTATAATGCAATTGAATTATATTAAATAATTTTTGCAACATTGTATAGTATTATAGAATATTGAATAATATAATATTATATTATTCAGTATGTACCACATTCTGCGCGGTCTGGAATATATGATATATTATAAGTCATTGGTTCTACATGCTAATCTCTCTGTTCGCTCTGTAAAAAATAGATCAATGGATTTTAAAATGGAAAATTGGTATTTCGATGCGTGTTTCTTTTTAAATTTTTAACTAAATATAAAGTAGATTTTGATGCATTTTCCTAAGGTCCTGAGGAAATAAAAATAATATTTTCTCATATATGATATTTTCATACAAATGGTACTTTCCTATTTATAATATTCAAAATTTATTTTTAAATTATAATTGTTATCCTAATTTTGAAAAATTTTAAATAGTTTCATGGATAAGCTTTAATATTATTTGTAATTTTACCAAACACATTTAATCGATATTCATTGTTCCTGAAAACCCTTAATACATAACTTTCAACCATTGTTGAAACCAAGGAGCTAAAGATTCTATTTTTTTTCATATTCCGGCAACGACATTTTATTTTATGAAATAGTTTTGGAACAATTAACAGAGGATTCAGCGATATTAATCTACTCTAAAATTGCCAATTACTTCCAATTTCAACTTTTCAACTTCCGATTTCCACATATTTTGATATAATAAACTGTTAAATATGTCCAAATAATAAATGCAGAATGCTCTAAGTTATTTTAACATAAGAATCAAATTAAAATTTTAAATGAGGGATAGAAATATTACATAATCGCTTAGGAAAATGTGCGATTAGATGTCAGATGACGCGCGTACTCACTTGTTAAAATTGTTAAAAAAAAAAAAAAAATCTAATTTTTTTAAGTCATGTTAGGGACAGTTTTATGGGGTCAGCCATGAGAGTGATTTGATTAACGGAATGCCTCGAAAAATCACATTTTTAAATTTAAAATAAATTGTTGAGTGAACATTGGATAATAAATTATGCTTATTTATTTGAACTTAGACACACTGAACATTTTGGGTGAACGAGCTGCACCAGTAATAAATAAATTAAACAATGTTCTATCTCTCAACGCACATTGAAATAAATTAATATTTGAAAATTTTTTAAGTTAAATTCAAATAGCATTTCTGCATGAGAAGGATTATTACATGCTCTTTTTATTCAAAATACTATAATTTCTAAGTAATCAGCTTGAATATATTTTTACTTTTTCTAATATTAATAAATTTTAAATTAAATATTCTTGTAACATTTTCTTATTCTAAAAAGAAATTCCTATATTATGACACAATCTCATTGTCTCATATGTGTTTTAACGATATTTTTTTTATTATTTTAGTTCAGGGGAAAAAAAGAACCGTCTGTCCTTTATTTCTTGAAATTTGATATTTAAATTGATTATAAATTACATTTTATCTTTATATGTGTTATGTAATATAGTTTTTTAAGACGTTGTCTTGATTATATTTATATGATCTTTATAACATCTGTTATATAAAAAACTAACCCTATTCTTTTCTTTAAAAAATAACATGAAAAAAGTAACAAAAATTTAAAAGAATGAATGCTATTTTCTTTTTTAACTATATCTATTTTCTTCAAAAATTATTTCAACAAAGATACAAAAAAAAAACTATTTTCAAAGCTTCTTTGAATCGAACTCATTCTTGTCACTCTAAAAATAAAGTAGAAATTCAATCTGAGCACGCATTTCCTTGCAATAATTTATACGCTTTTCGAGGGCGAATTCAAAAAGCATTTGGATATTTCTTAAGAGTAGAGCTGCATCTACTAAACAAAAATCCGTAGCCTATTCCAGTATGCACAGCCCCCCCTCATCTAAATATACACGAAAGTCCTTAAAAATATTTCAGAATGCAAAGATGACAGCCATTCTAAATCGCCACATTCAAAACTGTGCCTCATTCTCAAGGAGATTTATTTACTTTTCTAAACAAATATTTGCGAATTGATTTCTGAAAATATTCTAGAAGGAACTCTACAAAATGCAATTTTGCAATAAATTTAAGTGTGAGCGTCATCTCTGCCTCTACAATTATTTTTGATTTATACCCAAATATGACGCATGTTTATTTATGTAAATAGATAAATGTCACACATCCTTAAAGTTTTTTTTTTCCCCTCTGAGCGGAAGTTGAGTAGATGGAAGTCCTTTCATTTTTGCATGCGCGTTAAGAATGTTTTCTTAAATCCTAAAAAAAGTTTATAAATCTGTTTAGTTAAAAGAAAAAAAAATAGTTTAAATTCGGCATTACATACATCTTATAAATAGCTGCTGTTCTGTAGAACTACGCACTAAATCAACAAAATAGGAACTAGCATCAAAGCATTCGTTAATAAATATCAGTTTCAAAATGTTACGACTTCATTTTTCATCGATTTCTTTCTTTTTTTTTCCTTTTATAAATAGTATAAAATGATTCATCCTTTTGAAGTACATCTGTATGATAATAATTTTTTTGTCGATAAGTTTTCACATATTTTATTTCACTATAAAATTATTATCTTCATTGGTATTTAATATAGTTATCTAGTGAATATGTGGAAATTTTACGTACAGCTTAATCACATTTGAGTGTTTTTTATACATATAAGAAGGCACAGTTTTAAAAAAGTAAAAAACTATAAGTATTGAAACTGACTAAATTTTCTCATGTTTAATCAAATATTTTCTCTTACATTTTAGAGTGAAATATTATCTATTAATCAAAAAGAAAATTTTATAAACTATTTTTTATGGACCTTGAAAACATAACTGTTAAAAGATTAATATTTCAACCATTATTAACAACGCCGTATGAAGAGTGTCACAAAATAGAGAACAATAATTTATTTCCTTAAATTCTGAAATTAGATACATACTTCAAGATATAGAGTTTAATTAAATAAGGTATTGAAATATATGGAAACATTTAGTTTCTGTGGATTATGCTGATAGTGCATGTTAAAGAATTAAATTTTTATATATCTCTCGTAGTGTCAACAAGTTCCAATACTAAAAATGTTTATTTTACTTTCATGTACAATCACACAAATTTTCATGCGTTAACTATGAATTTTGAGGATAATTAAAAAGACAAACTTATTGCCGTATACCATTTTTTCATAAATTAGACTAATGCTTAAACGAGTATTTCGTAGCACATTTTAAATATGGTATACAAAATACATTTGGGATGTAAATGGGGGAAACCAGACCATTATAATTTTTTATTATCTTGTAACTAGCGGAATTGATCTTTCCAAAACTTTCTCGCATACGCTCTAATGAATATGTTATCCCAGGGAACACCTTACATGGTATTGGCGTAAAATAGTCTCGAAATAAAATCTTTGGCACGAATTTAACATTTTAACTGAATCAAGCGTGAGCTTTTTGGCGAGTCATTTGACGATTAATCCCTATCAAGCCATTAATAGCATCCGAAAATCGAAATTATCTTTTATTATCGTTTCTTCTTAACAGATTGTTACCAAAATGACACAAAACTACAAATGTATTCCAAATCCACATACGTAACTTGTTGTATTTAAATCGTTGCGTCTTTGTGTTATCACGATTGCACATTTCTTAAAATGCAGATCAATAAATGGTCAATACCTCGTTAGTTTTAGCCTAGAATTTGAAAGGTGTTTAGACTATAGATGCTCTGTGAATCGATTTCATTTCCCCTAGCTTTCTTCCTTTTGTATTTATCGTGTTAAATTATATTCAGACAGCCGGACAAACTTAAAGCAAATTTTGCTGAAAATTTATAGAAATCTACAGACTTGGTATAAATACCGTATACCAAATTTCATCTGTCTAGATTAAAGGGTTTCTGAGTTATCCTTGTCATTGACAGTAGTACAAAGTGTGTTTTTCGAGCTAAGGGAGCTCTAAACCGTGGTGATTAGTCAATATGTCGAGTTCGATTTTTTTTACAATTATTTATACTAAGTAAAAAATTGCATATTTTGTCATTTATTTAATTTAATTAATTAATTGTTTATGCATTGATTGAAGTATCTACAAAACTGATTCAAAAGGATTGCCTTTGGCAAATGTACAAAGTTTCATTCTTCTTATAACACTTGTATATATAAGATAAAGTTCATCATTTGCGATGGCAGGGCAGGCTTCTTAAAATCGTATCGCTGGCAACTATTTGTTTCATCTACAAGACAAGTGATATACACAGAAAAACATAAGCGAAAGCATAGATGAAATTCAAAATATACACAAAAATATCTCCTACAGCTTGTCTTCTACTGCTTCTACAATCTTCTACAGCGAGTTCAATATGATGATTTTTATATAACATAATTAATCAGTATTTGAAATTATTCCTTGTTACTGAAATACCTCATTCAGAAGGAAAGTTTAATATCTCGAATGCAATTGCCAGAAAGACATGCATTAGCTATATCTCCAAGATACCTCAAATGATCAATTTCTCAATTTTCTGTTCTGTTTTTTTATAAAAGGATGTTATTGCTATCGACCAATTAAGATAAACATTAATATGTCTTATATATATTTTTTTAATTTCTAAATTTCATGAGAAATATAATCATGTGAAAATTCTGCTTCATCTAACAAATTTTCAATTCTGGATTAAATTAATTCATTTAAGTTTGCCATAAACCCCTATAAATTTAGAAATGTACATACGCATTTCTGCAGTTTCATAGACAAAAGCATAAAGCTTCGTTTATGCATAGCTAAATGTAAGAGAAATATTTTATTGATTGGTAATTCCTCAATTTAAGATTATGCATCATTTTTCTTATTATCAACTTACGCAACCTTTTTCATACAACTGCATCTTTTATCTCTCTAAATGCAATTTTTTCAGAAATAAATGTTGCTTCGGCTATTTTGAGACACCTTACAGAGTAATTTATAAATCAATTTTTTAATACTAAACAGAATCAAAAGATTCGATGGAGACTAAGTTATCCCAACCTAAATTTATAAGCACATTTTCCCAGAGAAGTTATATTACAAATAATCTAATGAATTATCTTGTAAATTTCCATTCACCACTACCAGAAATTCGGCAAATACTGATCTCGATTCATACTGCTACTTGAGAAATTCATTCTGATCTCAAAAATATACAGAAAATTCGATACATGGTGAAAACTGAATACTCTTTGATATGCTGTCGTTCAAAGCTTTCGGGGAACTCAGGAAGCGTAGAAACCTTTGAAATGTTTGCGATAGACCATTCGTTTGCAAAATTGAATGTTGTATTTGTATCAGTGTTACATTCTTGCTGAAAAAATATTTTGCTACACTATTTTAAATCTAACATATTTTTATCTCAGTATTGAATAAAAGAAGCCATTTCCCGTCTACAAAAGGAAAGCAAGTTGGTTTATTGTTAAAAAATAGAAATCTATTATAGAAATAAATCATATTTGCTATAGTGTTGTAGCTCTGATTTGTTGTTCATAAAATGCTGAGATGCTATAAGATAATCTGTGTAGGAAAGTGTAAGTCCTGTCTGAATAACATAACTAACTTTTTTTCACGTAAAATAATATAATTCAAAATGTATATTTCACAGAAATTCAAATCGCAATTTATTAGGAAAGAATTATATTATTAGAAATTATAAAGAAATAATTATATATTAATTATATAATTATTATTTATATAATTATATTATATAAATAATTATGCATTATAACAAATTATAAGAAAGAATTATATAAGGTTATTATTTCATATTTCAAGTTAAATCATTAACACATAGTTAAATATCGCAAACAATTCATGTGTTTTTTTCTTTACTGGGGAAAATGCGATTAATCATAAATTCGAAATCGAAGCGAATCGAATAGAATAGAATATAATGGAAATTCATAATGATATCATGGTAATTTAAATAATCAGTGCTATTCTTAATAAACCTGAAATTATTTTATTTAAAGGTTATTCAAGAAACTTTAAATAACTATCATACTTGTGATAATAAACTTGAAACGAAAAAACAGTATCAAATTTCACGACTTAATTTGTTATTTTATATCAGAGAAAATGTCATTTTGACAACAATAATAAACATTACGTGCACTTGCGCCAACATTTGTAATGCATAGCCATACCAAGATTTTGCAAGTTTTCTCTTTATTTTTTTGAAAAATATATACATCGATGAATAAAAGTTGAAAAGAGGAAGTATAATTTAAATACACTCATAACTAAAGATTATTCTATAATGCTTCTTTATAAAACAAATAATTTATTTATTATGATGCTTCCTAATAGGACAGATTATTTATTTATTATAAAGTTCGAAAATTCAACAATTCCTTTATTATATCTCTTGTATAAATCGAATATTTTTATTTATACAAAATTTCTAATAGTCCCCAAAAGTTGTTTAATTGCATAAAAACATTGATATCGGAAATATATGTAGAAATATTCTGAAATCAATCAAGTTTTCAGAGGATTGGAATATGGAAATCTATACTTTCAAGTTCTGAATTTTGTTATTTTAAAGGACTTAGTACATATTGATGCTAAAAAACAACTCATTTCCTAAAATAGATTTGCCATATTTTCTCCAGGCAATTAACTAAATTCTGGTTAACCTATAAGTTTTCTAAACATTACCGAAAGAATCTGGATAATGCTGTCGAAGTTGCTAAGTTCTCTTTGATGGATGTCGTATGCAAGAAAAAGGCAGCAAAAGCACCTATAGGTGCCTAATCCCAGAAAATCCCCCACCGTCCCACAAAGCTTTAGGAAGCCTTTCTTACTAGTTCCTAAACTGTTTTTCCACCAAGGCTTTCCCCGTAATCTATTAAGTGCGAGATCTGGTAGAGTGCAACATCTATTTTCTCTGATTAAGTTCTTTCAAAGTGAAAGGTAATATTTTTTTTAGACGTTTAACTTAGCAATGGGCAATTCACAGTTTTTTTTAATGCTTGTGGAAACAGTAACCTTAAATAGGAGCAATTCATTTGTTCAGATACTAATGATGGCGTAAAAAAAGGTTTTTTCAGAAGGGACGGAATACAAAAACAAAGTAGAAGCCTTAATTTTATTTAAAAAGTTCCAATTCAATTTTCTTTGCTTCATTATTAGATTTTCTTAAATAATTAAAGGATCGCATATGAAATCAGCTGAATTATATTAGAGTAGTGGTAAATTACAAATATTCACAAAATTAAAATATATATATATATCACTTTAAGCTACTACTCATTTTTATTTTCAATTGTGCTTGTATTTTTCAAGATATATAACTTTATTTGGTTATTCGATCTATAAAATTTTATACTCTTTCCTGACTGAAGTTAAAAGCGATACAAAAGTTGCAATTTTTATTTGTGCATAATTTATATGTTTTTAATACCAGGGAAATAAATAAAAGAAAAAAAGTCTTGCTAAACCAGATATATAATATTTGCTTAATACAAATATAAAGAATTACTATATAAAAATTCTTGAAAAAATAGTACTTGTATTAAACAATAGTAGAGGAAGTGAGTTATGAGAAACAGTACTGAAGGATTATCAACCGATGTGTTGCAACTATTACAGCTTGAACGGAAGGGTAATATATTTCCCTTTCTCGTTGATTTGCGACTCAATTCATAAAGAGGAGTCGTATTTAATCATAGAACTAGTCTTATACACTAAGATATAGGTCATTTTACTATATCCGATTAATCATTTATAACCTACTGTGGAGATATTTTGGACTCTACTATAAAACTCATATTTTATTCTTTAATTTATTTTGAAGTTTCAGGAAAATACAAAGCTTTTTAACACTGAAATGAAGTTACAGGAGGAAGGAGTTTCTAATTAAATTACGGAATTACTAAGGCATAAAATCATCTGTAAGATAAATCCGAACATTGAAGTTTTAAAAAAGAAGACATACCATGGGAATTTCATTTCGTGTGAAACTTATTATACTAGTTATATACAATTACGAAATTCATTCATTGATGTTTGGAATCTCAGTGACCAATTATTTCCTAGAAAAAACATCCAATCCTTCAATTAAGATTATATTAAATAAGGTATAGCTTTCGAAATTCGGCAATGCATCATAGATAGCAATGTATTCAATAGCCGACTGTATGAATAAAGTTTCGTATAATGTATAATTCTTTTTTATTTTTAAGACAATTTTTTAATTAATATTTCTTATTAAATTAAGAAATGATTAAAAATAAATGAAAATAATAATAATTTTTATTCTTAAAATAATCATTTATTAATACGGTACTCCAGTTTTGTTAAATATTTATGAATATGACTTTAACAGCGGCACATAAATATAATTTTTTTCATCACAAAATAATTAACAGATTTTATTTTAATCATATTTTTAGAAATTCTATTTACATCTCCAAATTTCTGTTTAATTAAAAAAAATGATAAATATAGAAAAATATCTGACATATTTGAATATCTGAAAACAGGGAGCATTTTGAAACATCAAACCTAAGAGATTTTGAAGAAGAAAGCATTTTTCAATATTTGTTAAGGATCATGAAAAATCATTAAATTGTTGAGTTTAAAGAGTTTTAAAATTTTTGTTATAATTTAATCGAGCACGTTTTGATTTAAAACAGTAGAGATAACATTCTTCATATATTGAATGCATTGGCAAAATATCCTAAATTTCAAGTTTATTTCCAGACATATCTAAAGCGATGTTATAGCGGATAAGCGTCTGTTATTAAAACGTTCAAAATATTGTGACTATAAAAATATACAATGTGGTTATAATTAAACTTTCCCTCTAAACAGCATCCTACAATGCAAACGAGTGAACGGACTGCAACGAAATTTGGTATATAGACTATTCACGAGATGCGCTCACGGAATTTAGAAAAATAAATTATTTCCAATATGTCCACTAGAGGGAGCCTCTCCCGGATAAACATTAAATTTAACACAATAAACGGCCAAAATGGAATACAGAAACAGTATTAACAATCCAGAACAAGAATTATGAGTAATAAAATGTAAAACCGGAAAAAACTGGCAGTTCTATGAAAAGAATGTCGCGGTAATTGAATGCTTGAGAAGAGGAAGTTTTATGCAAAACAGGTTTGGAAATGAAACGTATTCAGACATTGACAGATTTTATGTCTGGCTATGGGGGCCACGTCTTGTGTATCGTGCAGGTGTTGTGACGCTGAATGACTTAAAGTACTCTATAGCACTTCATATGCGATATGCTATTGAACACACTGTACACCAAACTTGAAATTTTGCAGGTAAATAAGGGTGGTCACATGAAGCACCTTTCCCTACATCGTCCTAATATGTTCTTGTTTCTACAAACTGAGATGCTTTTTTCCCTCAAACAGCATACTGTAATTTTTTTCCCCTTATCTTTACTTAATGTGGTTCGATGACAATGTGATCAGAAACTAGTCAATAAATGTTAATATTGTTTCTGTATTCGTTTTGATCGTTTATTGAGTTAAATTTAATGTTTTTCTGGAAAATGCGCTCTCTGGTGGACATTTTTGAGCTTTTATTTTTTTATTCGAAATTCCGCGAGCACATCTCATATATAGTTTATATACCAAATTTCGCTGCAATCTGTTCATTCGTTTGCATTGTCGGGTGCTGTTTATAGGGGAATTTAATTATAACCAACCTGTATTTGTTTAAAATCTTTTTATTTTAAATACTATTCTAAGTCTTGTAAATAATCAAAAAAATTTTAAAAAAATTAGAGACAATTCCCAAAAAAATTATGAATAAATATAAAAAATCTTCGTGAAATTCTGCTAAGATCAGAGCAATTATGGTCATTAATATCATCATTATAATCGTAATTATTTAAATAATGTCATGGATAATAGGAATGCAGATTTATATTATATGGAAAAAAATCATTATTTTAATTAAAAAAAATTGTAAGTTTTTGATATTATATAAAGTTATTTATTACAGAATTTTGCAAAAGAAAAAATCGCATATGATTGAAACCCCAATTATGCAATGGGCACAAGTAAGAAAATAATTACACATAATACTTCGCTGCTAGTAAACAGTGATACTTAATTAACATATGAACTCTACGGAATGCTTGAAAATTATTCTTGTACATAATTATTTCTTATATTAATGAGTTCACTTTCAAAAGATTAAAATTGTGAGAGTTTCTGAAATCATACTCCTTTCTTCTAAATAGACAATTAGGCTAATGTTTAGAAACAATTCGTATGAACTGTTTCAAATTAATGAATTAATTATCACCGCATATAATAGAATGCATTGCATGTTTTTAACCTTTAAATATGTTTTCTGTTTCACTTATTTGTACGATATGGGGCGTTTTATATTTGATAAAGTAAGTTAATAAATTAATAATTAATAAGTTATAAATTTATTATCTCTTTCTTTTAGCTTGCTGGGTCAACATTTCATTTTGATGTATAATTTTAGAAAATCATATACTCAGTTTCATGCATTTATTTTGCTGTTTTTGAGTTATTATGCTGATATATAAATCAATCAACAAGAGAGTGCGAAGTTCACTCGTTTATGACCTCTTTCCAAATTTAAAATTTTTGTTTAAAATCCAAAATAAAATTCTTTTATTTATTCATTTTTATTCTTTTCATTTGCACAATAAAATTCAATTCTTTCCTTTATTCATTTTTATTCTTTTCATTTACACAATAAAATTCAATTCTTTCATTTATTAATTTTTATTCTTTTCATTTACACAATAAAATTCAAATCTTTCATTTATTCATTTTTATTCTTTTCATTTATATAATAAAATTCAATTCTTTCATTTATTAATTTCTTTTTTTTCATTTATATAAAAAAAATTATTTCTTTCATTTACAAATTTTTATTTTTTTCATTTATATAATAAAATTTATTTCTTTCATTTATTTATTTATTATCATTTTTTATTCTTTTCATTTATAAAACAAAATTCACTTACACTTATTAATTTTCATAATCACACGCTCATGGATAATCAAACTGATAAACATGTTTCGTCCAAAATTTTAAAGTTATTCCTGAAAGATAGCGTACATATTTCATCTGTATAGTTTTTTTTTTTTTTTTTTTTGTATTTTTGAATTCTAGTATTTTCAGAAAAGACCGAAAAACATGCATATACAATTCCTAAATGTCATTTTCTGCAGTCAGGAAATCCTAAAACGTAAAGATGTATCCAAATCTAGAAGTCAGATAGCTCCAATAATCACACTATTTAATCTCTTTATACCAAAAACAAACAAAAAACCAAGACTGGCATTAATCTTCTGAACAATTGATTCAATCCATACTGACATTTCTTTTTAGAGAAATAAGCTATACATATTCCATAATTAAATTCTCGACATTAATTTGAAGGCACAGAAACAATTTTTCATTCAAGGAAAAAGAATACCGCAATACAGAGCGCTACCACTGACAGTAACAACAACCATAAAGAGGAAGTGGGGAAGTGTTAAGAACGAACATTGGCCGTGTTTCATCAAATTTCTCTCTCATCTTTTTTTTCCTCCTCGTCTTCATATTTTTATTATCCTTGAAAATAAGTGGAAATTAACGACGGCTCGAATCTCCCCAGACAACATTTCCGAGAAAAATCGATTTGTTTTCATATAAGCGAAATCGCTGGCGAAATACTACGCTCTCGATGTAGGCGATAAAAAGTCTCCAATTCGATATATCGATATGAGCTGCTGCACAGATGTTTGATGGAAGTACTTCATTTGTTTGTTAGAAAACTTTGATAGCTTTATTGAGGTTCCTTGAAAAAAGAATGAAAAGTAGTGAATATGATTAAAAAGCATACATTCGCCTTTTTCATCAAATGAAACTATCTCGCTTTCAATATTTGTTTTTAATCTACTATACTCCCCCAAAGGAATAAAGTAGTTAATAAAATGGTTTTCAGTGGCTTGGAATAATACGCAAGAGTAAGCTTCTGAATGAAATGTTAATATTACAGAGGTTTTCTTGTAATTTCACGGAATTTTTGTATTTGATTGATCATTTTCTGATACAACTTAGCAATGAGTTTTATTTTTGTAAAGATTTCAAAAACAAAAAGAAAATGTCTTCCATTATAAAATACAGCGACATTTGAAGATATTAATTGAATTTCTAGTTTGAAATATAAAATGATGCAAGTAATTCTGTTTAAAAATTATAATAACAAAATAATAAAATTGACAAAAATTATTATAATTTCCTCCAGTTTATGATACACATTTTTTTTGTCGATAAATATGGTGAGATTTTTCTTTTAATCAACGAATTTCGCAGAAAATTATTTTAATGACTTTTAAATTTAGTATTTGCGAATGATGTCGCAATCGAAGAAGGAACGTAAATTCTATTTAAGCGTATTTTCCATTTAACAATGTAAATACTAACCACATTTTTTAATTGAGAATTTTTGCGATGACAAAAACATTATTTTTCAAAATTCTAATATAATTTTATTTTTGAGAAAAAAATAGCCCGTTTTTGTGCATTTAAATGTTTTGTAGTTTATGACGTATGAAATATCATTTATCACTTAATGACTTAATTTCTATTATTCTAGAAATTGAGGAAAAACTGAATTATGAATAACCCATAAGTGTAGTTAATGCAAAAACTTCACTTTTCTCACATATTGTCTTTAATAAATATTGTACAGAAAATTTCAGATGTTTGATTTGAATATTAATTTCATTAGATTTAGGATTTTCGATTGTGTATTTCAATTCCTAAAAATATTTTTTGAAAAAAATTAATTCCACTTTTGAAATTTCAAAATTAATTTGTTTTAAAAAATCTTGGAAAAGTAGCAAAAGTTTATTGATAATTTTTATTTCATTTTTAAATAATATTGTGAGAAATGCACTCCAGCCTATTAATTACCAAAGATTATTTATTTGAGGCTATTCGCTTAATTAATGAATAATATTTCAAAGAGATTTTATCATTTTTGTTTAAGTAATCAGCATCCTCAACAGAGAAGAGTGCTTTTTATTGCTTATTTTCTGAATTACATTTGGCATAACATTTTATAGTTTCAAAATGTTGTCAATCGATTTTTAACAAAAAAATAAGTTTTAGAAACAATGAAAAAATCAATAAATGTAAGTATTATTCTGGAAGTATAAACAAGTCTTAATATCCATCAAGATTCCCTTTTTTTCTATAATTAAAAGAATAACTTTCTTTTATAATCCAATTTTACAATATTTTATTTAGCATTTATTAATTAATCTGAATATTGTTTATTGATTTCGCCACATTTATGTTAATTCTTTATCAACATTAATAATAATTCTTATAATATTTAAAAGCTAATACCATAAGCGAACCTATTTTATGTGTACATATAAATATTCTATACCTCTGCTTAGAATTAACATATAATCTTACGTTGTTAATATCGATTTAAATAGCTACAAAGGACGTAATTACTACATTAAACGTAAATGTTTTTTTACAAATTATCGTGTCAGAATTAAAAATGTTGAGATATTAGAATTTTTTTTTCAAACGAATAACAAATAATTTATCATTTGTTTAAAGAACTATTCACATTTGACCAAAAGTAGCGATTGCTTCCTTAAAAGATTTAATTTATTACATTGCAAATAATTTTATATTTCAATTGAATTTCTTTACGATATTATAAACTCTAATAAATTTCATTTCTAATCATAAAAACATTAACTTTTATGGAAAAAAATTATGCTATTAAAACGTTGTTACGTGAATTTATATTTCCCAAATATATTTCTAAATGTACTAATGGAAATTCCTTTTTTAAAACAAATAGCATCGTAATATTACATAAAACGTAACATAATTAATGAATAATAGATTCTAATTATTAGAGCTTAATGGAATTACATAAAAGAAAATTATTTTTCTTTGAAAACGATATAAAATTTTATCAAGCTTTAAATAATGATACTCACTTATTAAGACACCATATATCTAAATCATTCCATAGCAGAAATGTTTATTACTTTACAAACTTTATTCATCTATTCAAAATTATAACCACATTAAATAATTAAAAAAATTTCAGTAAATGAAATTTTAATATTTGAAGCATTAGTTTATATCTAACTTCCACAGAAAAAGAGACCGTTATAATAAAAGCTAAAAGTCGAATTAAATAAGATTATTAGATTCAAAAATTTCAATTTCACTGAAACATTTTTACGAAATTAAAGATAAAATTTTATCTTAATTTTCAGGAAAACCTGAAATATATTTCCGGAAATATGACTGTAGAACTTAATGATAATTCCGTATAATTTAATTTCGCTTAAAACTTTCCTGCACATTTTTATAATATGTTCCCCATTTATGAAAAGTGCAATTAATAATGGAATCCCATTTATTAGTTTGTCAAATATCGCCTCAGTTAGGTTCTTATAAAATAAAGTGCTAAATTTTAGATTATATTTCTATTTTTCTATTAAATACATTAATAATGGATGCATGATATTTGAAGTCATTTAAGAAGTATGTATACGAGCATTTTTCCAAGCAACTGAAGTATCCTTTTTAGCTTTAAATTTTAATTCAATGCAATATAAATGCAATTTCGTAAAATCGTCTATTCATTATTAATAATAAAAAGAATAATTTATATATCTTTATTCAAAAATTATTTAGAATTACGAATGTGTCTACCTTTTTGCCATAAATTAAATTCCTTTGGTCTTGATGTTTAGAGAAATCCAATGTATACAATTTATTTTGTTTTATTTTTCTACTTAGTTGAATATGAAAAAAAAATTAACTAAATAGGAATTAAAAATTTTTAAGCAAAACTATTATTTTTGATACAAAATTGGTATTGGGAATTACGACTACACATAAATAATTATTTTTTTGAAATCGAGAAAAATTTATTTGTAGACTTATATGTAAAAATATATAAAATTTTATTAAGTAAATAACTCGTTATAGAAAAGGAAGAAAGGGAATTAAAAAATTCATTTGTATCAACAAAATTATTTCTAAACGAAATTGACCTATGCATATTTTTTTTTAGTTTCATTTTTTTTAAATTATAAATACCATTAAATTTAAATAACCAATATAACTCTTTTGAATAAATTGTTGATTCAATCAATACAGACACCTTATACAGAATTTGAATAAATAAAACATAGCTCTTTTGGTTATGTTTGTCTGTGAGATTTGATTGTTCCGCTCCGTCAGACTGTCATTTGATATTATTAAATGCGTTCGTTCCGCTTTGAAAACACATGACAGCTACTTTGATAAGGATCTCGAAATTGTAAACCATGGTCGAAAGAAAGATGATGGCTTAATTTCTTTACATCACACAATACCTAAGTGTTTAGAACTCAAGTAAATCCTATTCTGTTTGTTGCTCATGGTTCCGAAAGACCATTTCGGTATTCATGAATTATTATTAACGCAAAAGGGAAGTTAGAAACGATTATAACGGAAATGCGAGAGAGGATTTTGTCATTAAATCAAATAAAAAGAATCGATACAACAGACATAATGTACACTTTAGATAGAATGGTGTAAAAGCTTAATAAACCGATTGCAAAAAGTAAAGAGTAACGCTTAACTGATTAGCTGCCTCGATCTCCATTTGGGGATTTTAGAATTTTATATACACCAATCAGCGCCAAAAATATATTTGGTACGCCTGTAAAATTAATTTCATTCTATATATCATTCAATATTGACCACAGAAAAAAATGTGATTTCTGAGTTTCATTTCTTTTTAATATGCTCAAATTTAAATTTCGTCTATAAGTTGAATGGGGGCTGAACTGTCATTTCCGAAGTATTATATTTTTAGCTTTGTTTTAATATTATAATGAAATATTACAAATAAATATGTAATTTAGAGGTTATAATAATATAGGGTTAAATAGGTAATTTAAAGGTTATTATCTGTTACTTATACAGTCTTTTTTTATTGAAATTATTTTATTAAACACTTTAAAACGATGCCATTTTTCCAAAAATATCTAATATTTTCAAAACCAATAAGATTGAAAATATAATTTCACTTTATATATTTGAAGGTGATATTTAATTTCACTTTATATATTTGAAGATGATATTTAATTTCACTTTATATATGTTGAGGATATATTTAATTTCACTTTA
>JAPMOR010002685.1:341978-487417 GCA_026543865.1 Argiope aurantia | reverse complement strand
TGTCACTTTATATATGTGGATGCGATCTTTAATTTCACTTTATATATTTGGAAGCGATCTTTATTTTCATTTTAAATATTTGGATAAGATATTTAATTTCACTTTAAATATTTGAATGTGATATTTAATTTCACTTTATATATTTGGAAGTGATTTTTATTTTTACATTATATATTTGGATGTGATATCTAATTTCACTTTATATATTTGGATGTGAAATTTAATTTCACTTTATATATTTGAAGGTGATAAAGGATTTCTAGATTTAACAGCAGCTGTGATACATTGTTTTAAGTCTTGCAAATTACTTCAATGTTTATATACATACAAGATACATACAATCTTTCCCTATCCCAATATGAAAAAAATCCAAGAAATTAAGTTTCGAGAATAGCAAAATATGAATATCGCGAAATTTTCTTATTGAATCTACAATAAATCACACTTAGTCCCATGTATCCTATTCTGAAAATTAACATTGCTTAGAAATCATACCATATGAACAATGTTAGTGATTTATAGGTATCGGAGCAGTACCATTATTGCCAGTTATTCCTTTTACATAATTTTATTTAGTATCTTTGAATTCTCTGGCAACCTATAGTCTTGTTGTCTTAAAATATCACTTCTAAACCAGAAAAAAATCATGCATAATAATGTATTGTTTATAAGTATGTAATGTATTGTATAAGCTGCTTGTATAATAATATTCACTGTGTTTTTATGTTGCAGATGAGAAATTTTGAAACTAGAACATATTAATTCATTTTTCTTCCTTATTTTCATTCCGTACTTATAGCTGTATGCCGGCAATGAATAATGATAATATTTGTAATTGTGCTTAGAATTTTAAGTTTCTTCCTGGGAAACGAAAATAAAAAAAAATCATTTGGTACTAATCATGCGCTTAATACAGTCCATAACTGGGTTAATGGCTATAAATTTAATTCCCAGAATAGATTTTAGTTAAGAGATAGAAGACCAGAATCTAGTGAAAAATGTAATGGCATACAGCTTACACTGCGAGAAACAAGTAAAAATAGGTCTAAATTTTGAATAGAAGATTGAAAAATGACATGACGTACAAAATTCGTCGTCTCTCTCATATTACCCCATATATCTATCCTTCTAACAAAAGTTTAAGCTAATGCATTATAAGTAAATATAGTTTTTTTAATAAGTTCTCAAAGGGATTAATTTCATTCAAGCTAATAGAATACCTTAATCTACTGAAATCGGCTACTAACTTTCCCTTAAATGTCCATTGTTGCACCTCCATTTCGCCTCATAGAATTTTACAACTAAAATTTCTCTCATAAAAGTTAAAAGAATAAAGTCAATGAAAACCCGGTCACATAAAACGATTAATAACTTTCATCTTTTGACTTCGAATTTCAGTAGTCGTACTTTCGAATTCTGACGATAGCACGAAATCGTAGGGAGAAAAAAAAATTGCATAAAAATGCTAGGCAAACTATTCGAACCGTGAATTTCTTAGCCGCAAATGGATCGAAATGAGAGAGAGAGAGGATAAAAAAAAAAGTTGCTTTCTAAGTTCCATTTCCAGTGGTCTTAATTTGATAGATGAGAGACAAGCGAAGTCCGGTAGACGGCGCTGTTAAACGACCTCTCCGGATACACTTGGAGAATAGGTGTCCATTAGTACACACCGTGAAGTGAAGAAGACGACAGCAATTTTTTTCCCACCCAGTTTCTTTTAGCTTTACTTCGCATTGTTAGTCAAATAAACTGAATTTTCCTGCATGTTTTAATGCTATATTTGTTTTTCAAGTAGCTAAAAATTAACATGCATGTCAAATTATCACTATATTAAAACAAAAAGATTTAGAAATTAGATGCTTATATTCAAGATGTTGGAAGTATTTTAACAGATATAAGCATTCAAATGCTGATTATTATATTTTCATTCGGGGGTAAAAATTCGCACTGGATAGCTTTACAATATCAAACTGAAAGAATGTTTTTGAATATTATATGTGTTATCATAATTTAGCAGAGGAGTCGCCGAAAAAAAGAAACTAGAAATTTTAACTTCGATTTATTTCACTACGAGAGACAATTTTTTTACAAGGAAGAGGCGATGTTAAACAGACGTCGGTTTACATCGTGATCTGAGAGCAACCTTACAAAAATTTCCCTTGATCAATTCCACTGTGAGATTTTGATAGGGATTTTTTTTCGACACGTGTAGCTTTAGAAAAGGGAATCTTAGGTATCTTTAAAAGAATGTTGTAAACATTAAGGATTTCTGTCCTTTGCTCAGAGTTTCAGAAAAGGCTTAAGTCATCAGTTTTCTAGAACGCATGCAGAAACTAATTAAATATAAAAAGTGGGAATTAAATCAGGAAATACAAGAACATTTTAGAATGAAGTTAATATGGGCTAAATTAAGAAAAAAATGACTAAATTAATAAAATGTTAAATTAGATTTAACTATATCATCACATGTATAAAACTGAGCCTATTTTGACATACCAGAATTATTATTATAGGATGGATCAGTATAGTTTATCGATTTTAAAATATTTTAGTGATATTAAAATGAGGAAATCAAATTTAAATGGAGAAATAATTACATATTTTGAGTAGTAAAAATATAAAAACTGTGATTCACAAATGTCCATTAATCCAAAAAAAAAAAGTTGAGATGTTTTTCTTAAATTAATTTCGCGTTTATTTCCCCCAAGAATATTGTCTAATTTCTTATTTCTTAATGAAAGAATAAAAGATGAGCTAATGAATTATACAAATCTGTTTTAATGGTTAAAATGAATTATTTAGATTGAGTGACCTTTAAAGTTTTTATTCTCGATTGCCTTAACATAATTGAATATTGAATTATTGAGATAATTAATTATTGAAATAATTTTATAATAAAACTGACAAATTATTTCTCAAAAAAATCTAATTTTCTTCATAAATACAAATTAGAGAACTCGTAGAATTGGAATGAAAATGCTGTAGTTTTCATAGAATTTTCAGTGCCTGTATTCTTTGTAAAGCTTGTCTCTAAGAGATTAAGATTTTCGATACCATAATGACACTATTTAAAATTGGATAACAATTTGTTTAACATTTATTTTTTATTAATATTTTAATTTAGCATTTAGTCGGATACGTAGTTGTCTAATTGCATACATAATAGAATGCGAAAATATAAACTAAAAAAAAATCAGAAAATGATCTTGAGATAAAGTAGAACCCAGAAACAAATAGATGAAATGCATAAAATGATCTTTTTCATTGGTGAAAGTTTACCAACAATTTTTGAACAAAAATGTATCAGCTTATAGTTCAAACTCTAGTCTACATCAAATTAAATCTAAGTAATCTTCAGATAATTAAATATTAAATTCAGATACTAAGTTAAATTTCCTTTAGATAAGTTAGAATACACGCAATACATTCAAAGAAATGTATACACAAAAATATATTTTTAAAAAATGGGCTAACTATTTCTTAACAAAAAATGTACAAAACAATTTCTGGAATGTCATTTTCCGCATCTCTTTCGGTACACACAGAAATATAGTCTAAGAAAAAACCTGGATTCATTTAAAGGATCTTGTAACTATTTAATTGATATTTTGTATTTTATAAATACTTTATTTATATATCGGTTTCCTTCCTTTCCCTTTTTGTTTGCAGCATGTATCATCTGTTTTCTTTATATGTTTTTTCTTTCTTTTGGCATCTATTATTTTCATTATTTACTTTCGTGTGATAACTAAACATTACTTCAGGCCATGTACAAATATATACAAATGTTGAATGTGAAAAAATTATTTTTTATTTGTCCAGAAGAGTTTTTATTTTTCTGTTTTTTCCTCAAACGAATAGAGCTTGTTTCTTTACCCTTTGACTTGTATCAATAATTTAAATACATAGACAAAGGATGGCATTAAATTTGCATTTTCAAATATTGAATTATCTACTTTTTTTAAAAAGAAATCAAATAATGGAATGATGATAAAGGGATGAGCATTCGCATGAATTTATTTGGTGATAAGCTAGGTGCTAATAGTTGTTTACTTGATTAAATAGACAGATAAAAACAAATCTAAATCATAATAAAAAAATTTATGAAACACTTGATAAGAAGTACTTTTTACGCTTTTCACTGTTATGCATACAGAATATTTCTCATTTTTTTAAAAAATAAAACAAAATCAAGATATAGGTTAACCAATAAAAACATGGGAATAAAAACACTCCTTTACCTTTTTATTTACACTTGCGTGTAGGCATATTTGACTAGATATTTTGATATATTCATTAAAGCTGCAAAACATTAAAGAGTTTACATTTTTACTTTTGGCATAGTTTGACACGTATTAGTCCTTATGCCATAAAAATAAAACAATAATTCAGTCAGTTATTAAATTTATTTTACAAAAATTTAAAAACAATGTCAGGATTTGATATCCGTTTTATAATACAATTGTATTTATTATAAGATATTTTCGCAACTAAAATCAATCGGATAACTTTTTTAATGAAATTCGCAGCAATGGAGAGTCCCTAATCATAATAAAGAAAAAAATATATTTGTACGTGCTGTATAATGTATATATGTATATATTGTATAATGCTGCTGTATATATTGTATAATGCTGCTATTCCTTTTAAAAATTCTTTTCTACATCGCATCGCAGGATTATCAGATTTAATATAGTTTTATTTTAAAATCGGAAAGCGCATCTTTATAATTAATAAGTAACTAAAATATTAAAAATTATTATTTAAAAAAATTTGACATTCTTTCGTAATAAATTCAGAACATAATCATAAATAAAGCAATTTTCATTATCATAAATTCCAAAAAATTGCGGTTTTTAGAGGTTAATTTTTTTTCTATTTTTTTTATTTTAACAATTTTTTTAATTAATTTTAACTATTATTTGAGAATTACGCTTTCTCTTTGCAGAACAATTTAAATAATTTATTTTTTTAATTAGATCATCACAGCCTATTTATTTTTAGTAGAAAATTTACGATAAAAAATTGCTTTCATTAAATATCAACTCGAAGCTGTTATTTGTCTTCCTTCTGAACCCATTCTATATTTGGAAATGAGCTTTGTAAATTTATATTTTTATAACAGTTGAAAACTTTTAAATGTTTGCCTTATTCTAATGCAATGTTTTTTTAATTGAATTTTCTTTTCTTTTATCAATGCAAATTGTTCTTTTATCATAGTACTTTCATGTTTGACTTTCAAATGTAGTTTTAGAAAAATGAAATTTTAATCCCTATTTTTTTTCTTTTAATTATTTATCTTATTTTATTAAATTATTTTGTCCAATTGTCTTGAAATACGAGATTCGAAAAGAGGTAATGCCACTTTGATTACATAGCATAGTTTTGAGTTTTTTTTCCATCATCTCTATGAGTATAATTCAAAATGTTTTGCTATAATAATCAAAAGATATCAAACCATTTCTCATGATTTAGCATATTTCCATTTACTTTTCTCCCATTTTCAAAATCTGTAGTATGATGGTAAAGCAAGTCTACAATGTAATGAAATACTATATGCTAATAAAAAATTATCAACGAATTGTTTCGAAATCCAATTGAAAGATACTGTAAAATTTCCCTTTGATGCAAAACCAACTAAAATGCAATTTTCAAAAGGAAAGAAAAATTCATTTATACTAATATTTCTCTGCTGCATATTTTGAGAAATATAAAATTTCATTACCCTTAATTTTGATAACATATTAACTTCCTGCATTTAAATTCTTGGTATTATACTTTGTTTTGTTTTACTGCATTCATAAAAAAATTCCATTCAAATATTAATGATATGATGAAGCATGAAGCATTCTTTGTGTATTTAGTTATATTATATTATGAGAGAGAGAGAGAAAGTTCTTAATTGAAAAAGTGCCTAGACTGAAGAAGTATATTCAACTATTTTCGTTTCAAAGAAACTCATTATCGTATGGCTACAAATCAAGAGTTTTCATTGCAGGAAAAAAAATATTTTTTAAAGTTATGATGAGAATAAATTTACAAACTGTACGTCAGAAAGATTTATATGTATGTACTCTCTCTTAAGAGAACATGTGGTTTCAAGAGTTTCAGAATGAAAAGTTTCATAAATCTTATTCTCAGAAGAAAAAAAAGGAATAACATAATTTTGAGTTTCTCTAACGAATACTTCATAAATAAAACATTTAACTTCAATTATTCCCAAGTACCTCGTAAAAATTGACTTCGTTCAGAAAAGCATTGTTATTAATTCATTAACTTTTTTTCCACTTGAAGAGTAACAAAATTCGACTGAAAAGAAATATGGTAATAAAAAATGGTATCGAGAGCGAGCAAAATTGCAATGGATGAGGAGCGAACAAAAATGAAATGGAAATTAATTTAGCCGATAGGGATCTGCCACAAAGGCCATTCATCGCTGTCTAAAAAAAAGAGGTGAAAATATTGGTATGGAAGATAACAAAAGCAATGAAAGAGGAGAAAAAAATGAAAAATTTAATTTTTGCTCAGTGATTTCGTTAAGAAAAATCATTAATATGAGGAGAGATTAGGTTTTAATTGGTATTGCAAATAAAAATGAAAACCTGCATTCCATTAGAAGATGGACTTTCTCGCAGCCTAAGGCTCGTAAAAAATAAGTATATCGGTTTCGCTTAGTTCTCATTGCTTATTACATTTTCTGTAAATAGAGTTGGAACTAACATAATAGCTGTATCCATATACACAGAAATTAAATATTATTTTAATTATCATAATTGGCGTAATGCATTTATTATGAAATTATGAAATGAATATTTAAGCATTAAAAAAGAAATTATTGCAAATGTTTCTTTATTTTGTTACTTCCATTCTTGGAAAAATAAAAAAAAAAATAGTTTCATTAATTTTTTAAAGTTATTATTTCTTAAAAATGTTTTTCTTAAATTAAATTTAGCATGTTTTTTAAAACACGTTTACAAACGTACTATAAAAAGCCTAATTTATCTTGTATCTTATTTACTCTTTCGTTTTAGTTATTAATTCACATTTCACTATTAATAATAGCTTGGAATATCGAATATATTACCAGATGTCGCCACTCGGATGGAACCAAAATTAATTAATGACCAGTAAAAATAATTATATATTCTGAAAATATGATGTTAATGCACTGCTTTCAAAATACAATAAAAAATCGAAACTCCAGAAATGAGTGGAAATTGAGCTACAAAATTCCATCTGAACTAATATAGAAAAGAGAAATAAAAGAGCATGAAAAATATTACAAACAGGAATTTTCTATTAGTAAAAAATGTTCTGAAGCAATGTTTTGAAATTCTGTGATGCGTAAAGCGTAAAATAAAAATGTACAGAGATTTTATGTATGCTAATTAAGACAAAAATGAAAATTTTAGTTTACTTTTAAATTTCAATTTAATTGACAAATAAGGATATCAAAAAATTAAGATGTTTATATTAATGGTACGTGAAAATTCAATTACAAACTAAGCAAATATTTGGGTAAACAAGAAATAAAAAAATCGAGTTTAGTAGTTAGTGTAGTGCAGTCTGTTTACATTCCTATATAATTGTATGTGGGTTTTTCTTGAATATTTTGGTTTTTATTCCTCAGTTATTTAAAAAAAATTTTGGGTTAATATTTCTTAATTATCGAAAAACGGAATACTTTTTATTTTAATAAATATTTGTGTTATAATTTCTTTTGAAAATGCATAATTATTTCACCAGTAAAAGTATAAAAAATTATTATATATTTATTTTTAATGAGCAAAATAAACATGTCTGCCTAAAGAGTTTCGCTTTCCTTTTGCATTAAAAAGTGGTACCGTTTTTTTAGAATAATTATTTTTCTTTTATAATAAAATTGGAGTGATTGCGAAAAACCTGGTTGTACAGTAATTTTTCAACTGTACGTTAATAAAAGACTGATATATGCAGAAAGATATATTAAAAAAACTGCAGATTGTATATTATTTTTTAATTAATTATTATTTCAATTTCTTTTTTCGAAAACCTTTCCGAAATATAAGAATATAAATTTTAAAAATTTTATTTGACAAATGGTGATTAATCAATATTTTTCAATATAAAGGGTTATTTGTTTAATGTATGCATTTGATGAATTAAGACAAAAAAAAAGAAAGACAATGAATTAGTCGTAAAAAATATGGGCAGCATTCTAACCCTAGATATTTATGCATGTTTGACTTTTCATATTTGGGTTTGAACAAAGTAAAGGATAAATCACAATTACTTTTCAATTTCTTTTCACATTTAAAATGGTATTTTTTTTTTCGCTTTTATACTTTTATGACAAATAAAATTGATTATCTTACCCATGAATTTATTTTATCCTTCTTATTAGATTATGCATTCTACTTAGGGCATTTTTGAATATTTCTGTTCTTGAAAAAACGCTTAGGAGGGCTGAGTATATCATAAATGCATAGACGACTTTGGTTTTTCAGATTAATTAGTCTTGCTTACATATTATATAAATAAGATTTCTAATTCGATGCAAGAATCATACACTCCCTTCTATGTGAAAGGGTGAAGGTTGAGATGTAAAGGAAAAAAGTTGACATCTTACAGGCTGATTAACGAAACTTCAGTGGGATATTAATAATTGATTACATGAAATGGAGGTCACGACAGAGCATTAGATGAAAAAGGTCACATCATAAAGAAAAACTTAGATGCCAAGTATGTTTTTAAATTAAGGCTACATCTTCAAAGATGTAATGCAATTTATTTCGTAAGAAATTAAATTAATATATTTGCCTCATCTATTAAACACTCTATTTTGTAAATTTATATAAGAAATTCTAACCTTAAATTATTTTTCTTTAATTTAGTTAAAAATGCAGTATAAATTTTAATTTTCAATGAGATAATGTATATCTCTAAAATTTATTTATATGTATTTCTTGTCTTCTGATTTTCTTGTCTGTTTTTTTAAATAATGCTTCAAAATGTTACATTCTAGGGGTTTTAAAATGCATTTAGCAGATTTTAAAAAGAAGTAAATCAAATTTTATCCTGTCAAAAACAAATGTTACATTTTAAACTATTGTATTACAAATCACACTGATTCATTGACTTGCAGTTCTGTTAAATTTGCTCCAAAAATACATTATCATCATTTTTAAATGTACTTTAAATTTAAAAAAAAGACATTTTAAGATTTAATTTCATTTTACGATTAACGCATTTCCAAACATAATTATTTTTAATTGTATCTTATGTGTTAGGTATTATTTGTCATCCATTCTTCAATATTTTTTTCAGATAATTTCAATCAGAAATTTAAACTTCACAATTCCAAAACGGACAAAATGTATAAGTACTGCCCACTTTCCAAGTATTTCATCACATTCAAGCATTTCTTTTCTACATACCCACGAAAAGAGAAAGGATGCTCTCGATGAATAGACCTCTCCTCTAATTTTATTAAAAGTCATTTTCTTTTCTTTTATGATATATATATATTATTGAAACGCATATTTTTCTTTGATTTCTTTTTACAGAGAGATTAAGAATCCTGCTCGAATTTTCGAGTTGTTTGCTCGCGCAAATTAAAAATTTATTTCGAAGGATTTCTTTTACTGAGTTCGTTAACTTTTATGGACTTATAATTATTACGATTCGCAAAATTATAAAATAACGCAATTACAGTGATTACGCTCTGAAATTTCATCAGATGAAGACTTATTATTTTCTCTTGTTGTAACTTTTGTAATTATCAAAAAATTCGCATTCGAGAAGCTGACGAATCTCTGTTCTTTATTTCTCTCTCTAAGTCTGAAAAACAAATTTTTGATATTCTGTAAATATGTATTCAGGAAAACCAAAAACTCTTTGAGCTACATGGGTGAAATTTCTTACAATAGCTGGCTTGGATGTAAGCAACAGCTTAAAATCAGTATAAAGACAGCTGGCTGAGAGCGAACTATAAGCAATTCGCATAAAAAAAATTAATTTCCTAGTTGCCAACTAATAAGGTTGCAATATATTATGCATATTATATATATATATATATATATATATATATATGAATGATAAAACATTAGGATAATATCAAAAATAAGTGATAAGGTTCCTATTGGTTTTATTATGGTGGCTTGATTATTAGAATATTTATAAAACCGAGAATGTGGTATAATAATATTGCTTATAAACGTGGAGGTCGGTCAGTTTGGAATTATAATATACAAGTAAAAATAAATATTTCTAAATTAATAAAATAGAAACAATCTAAAGCAAATTATTTACCTGATAAAATGTGCTAAAATGCAAAACTAATTAATCATGCTATTAAAAGAAGGCATTACTTAGGGTTAGAAATACCATGTTATGCACTATGTAGGAATATAAAATACTAAATCCATGAATGATTTTAACTGCGGTAGCATTCCTTTCAACTTATTTAAACTAAAGGAACACTAGGCTAATTTAAATTAATGAGAAAAACACTAAGCACTATGCTCCCAGTTTTCACGCCATTCTTCTGTTAAGAATGTTTATTTAATTAAAAATACACCTTTTCTTAGACAATTTTAACTAATGCAATATTTTATCAAATATTATACACTTACATCAAATCTTTTACCATAATTTATTAAGTAAAAAAACTGAATGCAGTTGGATTATTTGTAGAACTCAAGAAGCATTAAAATAAAACATCAAATTCTCAAATCTTAAATGCAAATTTTTATTCTACTGGTTTAAAACTCTTTTGAAACTAGAACATGTTTTGAAGGAAATCAATGAAACCACTTCTGGAAATCTGGTCAATATTCTATAAGTGTACATTTAAGCATATATTATTGCACTTAACAAGACACGCATAAGCGGCGTGAAGTGCGATATCCTAATAATAAATATTCATGCAATGTCAATGTTAATTAACATGGATTGACTCGAGGGGTTAGTATATTCGAATGGGGGTCTCTAATTAGAAATTAAGTTGATAAGTAAGTGTTCAGTCATCCCAACCTTCTTCATAGATATTTGAGGAGCATTAGTTTGAACGAAAAATGCAACTATCTAAATAAATGACTTTAAATCGTTTCTTAATATTTTCTCCTTTTGAGTGATTATGCTATAGAAGCTCAATAATGTGAATGTGAGGTTTTAAAGTGGTTATTGGAGTTCGATAAATCTCATATATTTAAGTTATGTTTTGTGGAAAAAAAGTTTTTTTCCTTAAAAATAGCAGAACACAGAGCCGGCTTGTCACAAGAAGAAAGACATGTTTTGATAGTTGCGTGATTGAATGTACCCGCCGGAGACAGAATTGGGAAGAGTGTGTTTTATTTTTCGATACTTGAAAGGCCGAGTTTCGAAAAGTTGCAATTGTCAGAAAGACAAAAAAAAAATGTTTTTATTCTTGTTCATAATATTTCAAATACAAAGAATAATTTTCTTATAATCTGGTATACGAAGTATATAAAGAGAAAGTGTTATAATCATCAAAGCAGTCTAACGCGAGATTTTAACGAATCTCCATAATCTAGACCACCCCCCGAATCCAAAATATATACTATATATGGCATTATATTTGTCTAATAACTTAATTTAAGTTAGCCGTGAACACCATACGTTTCGAGCTAAGATAATTAAGTTTGTTATATAATATTAATACAAGATTTGAGAACTTTTATCAAATTTTAAATGAAATACATTAGAAGTTTGTCTCGCTGTCCGAATACACAATAATTATTTAGCAAGAAAAACAAGATGGATAAAAATTGGTACTCAAAGATTTTAGGATGAAGATACGAATCAAAGGAAGAATACAGTCAATGGATTGACGGTTTCTTAGTTCGTTGTAATGTCCTGATCTAGACTGATCAAATAACGAAGCATAATTTCCAGACAATTCTTTATTTTACAGCTCTCTCTATATAAAAATAACAACTTGTTCTAATTTTGGTTAAATAAATAGATATTTACACCTATAGTAAAAGATACAACAGCCAAATTCGAAGGTTTTTTCTTGGAACTCAGTTCTCCATCATGGCAACACGACAACTCCAGGGGTAATTTCTCAGACTCCGAGCTCGTGGGCGTAGTCCAACTGTCTTCTGCAATTCGTTTCTTCTCACCCTCTAAAAAAGTCTCCGCCTCTTAATTTACATTGGTCGTTTGAGCTCTCCTTCGGCCAATCGGAGTTAGCCTTATGCTCTCTCAGCGGCACCAGTGGGTCGTGAGAAGGGCCTTTCACAAAGAGAAACATCTAGCATCCAGATGTTTGGACACCCCTTTCTCTTTGAAGGTACTATCAATACCTCTGGGACGAGGAATTCCATATGTGGTCTTCCATTGTAGTTGCTAATGAACAAATGCGAGACCACTCAGGTGAAAAGATCCACAATCTGGCTATCCCGAGGAGTTTAGTAAGTAATAGCGACGACACAATGAATCAGTACAACACAATGTCTTATCAGTACTGGGAAACACCGTACTTTTGCTGAAATGCAAATGTAGTGATTTATATAAGTGAAACTTGGTATTTGATCTCATGACAAAAATTGTAGTTTTCTATCCGATTTTTATTTTAATTGATCTAACAAAGTTTAAAATGCATATACGAGTTTCTATCATTTGTATATTAAATCCATCCCAGTGATTTAACGCCAAAATTATTGCCAAATATCACAAATTAAAAAATTCCTTCATAATAATTGTTCGCAAGTGGCATGAGGTTGATACTTCAAAAATAAGGTTTTCTTATTATTTTTAGTTATAAAACTACGAATCACTCAGTTCTAATGTGCGGGATTCTGAAAATGAAATTCTGAGTACTCGTGCATACACGGCCTGAACCAGAGTCAATTATTTTATTTAAAAAAAGTAGGGGAGGGGATAATAAATTTATTGGAAAGTACGGGAGAAAGTTTTGTAGGGATCACTTCAGCTGAGATCAACTTTCATTTCTTTATTTTGTCCAAAACTATATAGTAGTTGCAAAGCTTAATTTAAGCCATTGATTTAGTTTTTTTATTATAGTACTGGTTCAATAATTTTGGCTCTTCCACCTAAATCCTACATCTATCTATCGAATTGCAAAACTCAATATCTAAACTGCTTCATGTTTTTTAATATATCGTCTTTCATTTTATATAATATTATTCGAAACACACACATAATATTATTCGAAACTTCAACAATATCTATAAAGTACATATTATAATAAGTACGCAAGTAGGTATTGTTTCTTCATTCTTTACGAAGAATAGATATAATTAAGTTCAAAATGAATGAACTACACTGGTGAAGTAATTCAGGAAATTTCAAGAAGAATCTGTAAACTCCTTTTGGATTCTCGTTAGATAAATGAGAGATTTTTATAAGCACTATTAATTTCTTTATCTTAATCAATGTTAATGCTAAAGTTCATGATTTGATATTTATTTTCAGTTCTCATATTTCAAACAATAATATATTCTCAAATAATTGATGGTGACAATATTGTACTGAAAAAACTTTTGAAACCATTTCTAAGAAATCTCAAGTAGAAATTAGAGAATTATAACCAGATCAGATGAAATTATGATGTAATTTTTAGAGTATTTTGAGTAAGGAGGAAATATATAATTTCAAGAACGTCCCCAAATCTAAATCTAAAGCAAATTGACTATCATGAATTCACCAATAAATTCAAATGAATATCACCAACCGAATTTCCATTTACTAAAAAACAAATACTAAAATGAATTGTAGGTTTCAATCTTATATTATGTCAGTATACTAAAAAATCATTTTAAGTTTGTTTAAGTGCAAATTAATAATGTAATTGATAAAACAATTTACAAGAATTATAGCCTGCTTAATTAAAGGAGTCTAATGATATTTCATTTCAAACACAGCTGCATTTCTCAATGATACATTTTTCTTAAAAATGTTTTCATCTTAATGTTTTTGAGCTCTTACATAATATTCGAACTTTGTGTCATTCATTAAATGGGACAGATCCTGTTTGTGACTTTGAATCTTAACAAATTGGCATTTCCAAGAACGTTTAATAAAAAAAAAATCCACATTTTATCCAATTTTATAAAAAATGAAATGGACCTTTCCACCATTTAAAACATTTCCAACTTTAAAAAAATTATAGGTATTATCATCGATGTCTGCATCACATCTTCTTCTGAACTTTCGCATTTAGTAATCAATTATGATCACTACAATTTTCTTCATCAAAATCACTTTCAAATTCTTTATAAATACATTTTTCCCCCTCCTGAAACTTCATTCTTCTTCAGCCATCAAACTCTGTGCATGCCACCAAATCTTTGTAAGAACGATTTAATTCCAAACGCATTTATCAAACGAGAAATTTGAAAGAAGTATTTACAAAATATAAATCGAAAATAAAATAATAGAACAGTGTTTAATAACAAAAATATCTATAAATGGTCGAACAAAGAACTATTTATGCTGGACATTATCCATGAAAGTGCTACAATAATCTTAAGAGCAATTATGAAAGTTCTCAATATACTTCTATTTGAGCGAGTGGTCCTATAGTCGAAAGGGACTCCTTTGGAAAAGAAACCAAAAAAGAAACGCTGTTTTTTGTAATATATACTTATAAAAAAGCTCAGTGTGTGAGAGTGTGTGTGTGTGTATTGGCGCTCTACAGGCTAGACCGTTTGACCTACAACTACCAAAATTATCACATGTGTACCTTGGAGGTCGAAAATGTGCACCTCGGAGCAATATTTTTAATTAGAATTTTAATTAATTAAAAATTAAGTGAAATTTCGGTGTTTTGTCCTAATAACTTCCGAAAATATTATCACACGAAAATGATTTTAACATCAAATTGAAGTCCAAAACATTATATTTTTAATGATACCAATAGTTTTACCTACAAATCAAATTTTTATATTTAAGGAATTTTTAAATAATATTTTAACCATATTTTTCAACAATTTATATCCCATCAAATAAAAATAAAATTTACTCGGCACGAGCAAGTTTCACGTGCATGGGAAAAAAATAGTTTTTATCAATTTTTGCTATCACATTAATGAAAGCTCAAATTCAAATATAAGTTAACACTTACCGAGAATTTAATTTTGGAAAGTGTAATTTTCAGCGCTTGTATATATGAAATGAAATAAATATGAATTATGATGTTTATTGAAGAGTAAATGCCAGGAAACTTTTTCTATAATCTTTCTCAACACCAATATTACTAATTCAATAAAGCAGGTTTATTTAAGGCTAGCATTGCTTAACACATACAAGATAATCACTCAGACCGTTTGCTAGAAAATATATCGAAGTGAAATAAATAATTATATTCTACGTAAATTATGTCAATAAATGTTGTTGAATTACGAATTTTAAATTTTTACTTATATCATTTGCCCTGTGAATTATATTTAATAAAATATTCCCGAGACACTAATATCTTAAATAAGAAAAAAGTTGCGCTCCAGTCACCTAAATCAATAATTAAAGCTGACTGATTTATTAAAATTTCAATATCACTATTCTATAAAAAGGGGATAATTTAGACGACTTCATTAGCTCCGGGACCTCCGACGCGACACCCAGACTCCGTCTAATACAGATGACTATAAAACATTCTTTCCGATGATGGAAACAACTATGCTGGGAAGCAGAATTGCAGGTTTGTAACAATTCTATATAATACTATATCAGTAATAATACTTTATATTAATTGTAGTTTCATCATTTCCACTTTAATTTAGAATTGAATTTTACAGGCGTTGACAAAAAATTAGAGATAGATAGTAAAATGATCAGAACCGCTTAAGGACTATATAATAGTATAAATGAATTATATGACTATCAAAAGTTGACGCTTAAAAATATTTTACAGAAAAACATATTATGTAACTAAACATATAAACTAAACATTTTAGCTATCATTAATACTGGCGAACCGGTTGGTCGCCAAAGGCGGCTAGTACATAAGACAAGCTCTCTCAGATTTATTCTTTCATGTCTCAAGGATTTTTTTTGTGTCTATTTCTGCTCATACAGATCAAAATTAGTGGAACTGGATTATGTTCAATTTAATGCATATAGGTTGGATTTAATGTAGGATTATTCAAAGTACAATTCTATTTTGCTCATTTATTTGAAGAGATAACAAATTTATATGAATGTACATTTCTCTGAAAGATAGTGCAGTGGTATAAACAACAAACCACCAGTAAGTGGTTTGTTGCAAAAATGAAGAAGAGAAATGAATGAGACTACTAACAATATAGTATACTAGCCACCTTTGGTGACCAGCCGGTTCGCCAGTATTACCGCTCGCTAAAATTTTCAATTAAATATTTTAAGTAACTGGTCTCTTAAAGGATTCTCAAACAAAACATTTTTAATCTTCAAATTTTGATAGACATACCAAACTTATACTGTTTAGATCGTTTCGTTCAATTTACTATACATATTTTGCTAATTTGTTGTCATTTTCGGCAAAACTTCAACTTTAATTTAAAATGTAAATGATGAAATTGCAATTAATATTAAAATATTTTTTAATAAAACCAAGCGTTTTATTTTATTTATCATCATTATTGTTATTAATTAATTATTATTATTATTGAATGTGAGTATTGCAAACAGAATCGCTCGGTATATAAGTCTTATGTGAACTACAAAATATTTTTCATAATTTATGTAATATCTCAAACAATAATTCAACAAAAATTTCTGAGATTCAGCATAAAATTCATTTTTTAGTTTTGCTTTCAAAAGGATTGAAATGAAATCAATAATAATATTTTGTTCCTGCCTATAAATATATTTCAAAAATTATGAAGTCTAAATTTAATGCAGTAAGGTATCATATTCCGAGAAATATTCTGGACACACCAAATTTTAAATAAATGAATGAATGTTTCTATTTTCCACGATCAACTAAGACTTATTTATAAAGTTTTGAATGTTAAAAATTTAGAAAAACTCAACATTTTCATAATCGTAGGCAAATTAATGCGCGCTGATTGGCCTATTTCCTTTGAATCGATCGATGGAAAATCTAAAATTATCCTTTTTTTATTTAATAATGATATTCAAATTTTCATAAATCAGTCAGTTTAAGTGATCGGAAATTAACTGTTAAAAGTCAGTGATTTAGTTGATTGTAAATTAACTCTATGACCACCATAAAATCTGTGCTTTCTCTTGTGGTGTATGCATTCTCCTTAATATCCGCTCGAATAAAACATCACATACAAAACTACTACATAGAACAAACACATCAAAAGTAAACATAACATTTAAATAGTTGCCAAAAACAAAAGAGAGAAAAATGCAATTAATAAGCAGACGGTATTTAGAAAAGTACTGATATTTAGACTGGAAAATGAAATTATCTGAAATTAAAAACACGCGCAGACGATATTTACAAAAGTAAAAATATTCAAACCTGAAAAGGAAAATATATGAGTTATTGAATCAATAAATGCCAAAAGTTTGTTTATATCTTCATTATTTTATGAGTCATTAAACATCAAAATGGATCCGGGACTAAATAAACACCCTGTATAGAGAGTGTAAAAGATCATAAAATAATTTTTCTTGAATTTATTTTTTAGAAAAAATAATATTTCATATTTGTTTCATTTTCTACAGACACGTGCCGAAAATTATATTTTTGCAGATTTCATTTCCAAAAAGATTTAATTTATTTTTAATTGAGGTTTTAATCAATGTGATTTCAACACTTTGAAAAAAAACTAATTTTTTCCCATGAATGCGAAACGTGCTTAATCTTAATTTTTATTTTTTACGAAAAAAATTATTGAAAAACAGTTAAAATATTTATTTAAAAATTCATTAAAAACAGAAATTTAATTCTAAGATTAAAACATTAGTATCATTTAAAAGATAAATTTTTGACCTTTAACTTGATGTAAAAATCTTTTTTGTGCGGTAATATTTTCGGAAGTTATAGCAGAAACACGTCAAAATTTTGCTTAATTTTTAAATAAATAAAATTCTAGTTAAAAATTCGAAAATATAACCCCCAGGTGCACATTCCCGTCCTCCAAGGTATATACGTGCCAAATTTGGAAGCTGTAGGTTGAATGGTCTGGCCTGTAGAGCGCCAACACACACACACACACACACACACACACACACACACACACACACACACACTGAGCTTTATTATAAGTATAGATTATGTAACGCTGAACTACTATCAGTCCGTAACTCTGAGAACAACTTCATTAAGAATATTCGATAGTTTTTTGTGTTTTTTTCATTTGGATATTTTAAGTACGTATTACACATTTGACCAGTAAATAATATTCACGGTTATACAGTGAAAAAAATGAAAAGATTATAAGATGAAATAGCATAAACAAACTTCTCGAAATATGCATGCTGATTTTAGATTTTCTATCCCTTGAAATTTTCAGTAAGCACAATGACAGTAATGTTTGCCAAAGTATCGCAGCTTCCTCTTAGAGAACATCGATTAATAAAACAAAATTTTATTACTACTGACGAAACAATCTTTTTTCTAATCATTCCCTTTTCTCTTCAATTTTTCTTAAATTTCTACAGTTTTATTTTGTATTCTTGAGCCCTTATACTGAATAATTCTATATAAAGACGCTAAACAAAAGCTTATCGATTTAAAGTTCCAGTAAAGAGTCCGAAGGTTGATTTAAAAAAAGAATCATGTAGATATATAGGTTTGGAAATGAAAATTTCACCTGGAGAGTGTGGTAGAAGCTCTTTGACACCGGATGGTTCCCGATCATTCTACATCATACCAGAAAAGTATTGCATCTCACATCATTCCAATTTTTCAAGCAACCATTTAGATTTTTCATTCAATATCAGTAAACTCGATCCATGTTAATGTACATAGCAAGCTCCACCCCTCCAAGTAAAGCAGCCTACTACCCACTCGCTATTCTGTGAGCATCCAATCCAAATGCGACAGGTTTCTATCGAGCTAAATTGCCTTTAAAGCTATTTGGACTGAAAGAAAATGAGCTCGGATTGGATACCCATCCTTCCAGTTGACGACATGTCAATTCAGATGAGAATTTTACATTGGTGATAGATTTATAGTGTTACCAATCCAGTGGTATGGTCTAGAATGATTGAGAAGGTCAAGCTATATTATTAAAAAAAAATGTTTATAGATAAATTCTTCTATTTTATAACCTTTTCCCTTTTTTTTAAAATTTTGTTAAGGTTTTGTTGATTAAAAAAAATACAATTTTGTCTTATTTTGTTAAAGGTAGTTATCACATTCAGAAAATAATTTCTACTCAAATATACTGCTCAGGACTTAGTATAACAATTCACCGATATCATTCAAATTCTCTCTCAATGAGCATAAAATTTATACATTTTTTACAGAAATTTTATAAGTAATATATATTTATGGTTTTTTCTTCTTTTTTTTATTTATTATATTTTGCAAACGTCATTTTTATGTTTATTTATAAAATGGCAAACAAAGGAAACATAATGAAATCAAAATTATATTCCACAATTTAAAATCGCGAAACGAATATTTCATAACAGAGAAAATATTTGTTTTGCAAACAGTTGTGTTTGAAATAAATCTATTCCTTAGCTTTATGTAGAAAAATGCGCGTAATCTATTCGGATAAACATTTTAAAATCATTCTTGAACTCATGAGAAATAAAGTAAGAATGACAAAAATATCGGGTAAATTACTTATTTTAAAAAAATATTCATGTTATATATATAGGCACTTTATACAGTTTAAAACTCATTTAAATGATATATTTTCTTATCAACTAGACATAAAAACAATAATTATATACATTTTGAGTCATTTGAAATGTGTTGAAAGAATTTTAATAGTGATGTCTTTTGAATTCTAAAGGAACGATTCTCTTGTGTTTTATGTAACAGCTGTTGTTATATTTTTAAAAACTACAAAATCTGAAATACCTATAATGTACAAAAATTCCTGAATTTATTTTTCTAGATGAAATCCTTCAAAAAAAAAGCGAATACGAAATTCAACAAAATGATTGCAGTAAACTTCTTTTCTAACACAGTACAGAACCAGATAATGTATTGAAAACACGTCAAAGTATATTTTGAGGGAACTTTTATAAAAAACGATACATTGTTACGAAGCTCAAAAGTGAAGCCATTTTAACTCAGCATGCATGCAGAAGAGAAAAACGCTCCGACTAAAGTGTATTGGTTGAAGCATGATTTTAAAATATTTGCTCACTGCTTCAAATTTGTGCCAATCAAAATGAATATAATATCATAATATTCCCATTAAATAAATTCGAGTTCCAATGAATTAATTATTATCAATATTGTGCTCATAGAATAAAGAAAACCTTTTCTGAATTATACCATGATCTAGTTTATATATTTTTTTCAAATGAAATCAATATTTAGTATATTTTAATATAGTAACAAGTACGATTTAAATATTATTTAAGAAAGTAATTTTAGATTTTTTTTATATCTACTAATTATTTTATCTACTAATATCTTATATCTACTATTTTATTTATAGAAATTATCTACTAACGTGGGTTCTTTTATTTTAGAAAATTTCATATATGTAAAAACCTGCAAACGTATATTTACTGTCTCCCTAAGAAAGTAAAATTCCAAAATATCATGACTGTGGGAGTTTCCAATTTCAGTAAAGTATTCAAATGTTTTCAAAATTTTATTTTTGAATAATCGATTAATTTTGTTTGATAATTCTAGAGGCGCCATCTTGAAATGATTTGATTAATTCAATTTCAAAACTGCGTAATATATAAATAAAAAATGTTATATAAATCTAATAATTTTAATTAATTTTATATAAATATAAATAAAAATATTATAAAAAGTATTTTAATAATAAAATTCGGAATAAAAAAACTAAATAAAATAAAAAAGAAAAAAAATGTACCAACATTTAAAAAACAAAGCCATAAAACATTTAAAACATTGTAATAAAAAAAATTCCAAAATAAGTGTCATAAGATACTCTTAAATATGTACAAAAAATATTGAAAAGGGATAATTTCAGTAGATCGCTTTATTGTGTTTCCGTTTTATTCTCTACGTTTTTGATAAAAAATATTTTACATTTTTATTGACGAACAAAATTAAAAATATCTTTTTATTATTATTATCATTTTTTAAGTTATGTTTTATTTTCCTTAGAGCAAAGAATTCTTTTAATAATTTGCAATTTTATAAAAATAGTTATTTTCATAAGAAGAAATACAGTTATTTTTATAGTTTCAGGATTACTTAAAGAGACTCAGCGTTGCATGATGTATTTTCTGAAATGTTACCTAATCCTTAAATATGCAAATAAGATGTTTTTATTTTCGAACAGCGCTTTATCTAAATGGATCAATACTCCGTAATGTTTAATTTTTTATATTCTCGTGATTTATTGCTTTTCCATTAATCGATACACCAATAAGAAAGGATGAAATATGCCTTTCATATATATTATTTACTCTGTAAAAGCACATTTATATTACATTTTCCAGTGATTAATACTCTTTTACCCTTCAAGAACAAATACACAGTTTGATATTCAGAAGAATTTCATTTGTCATTGACATTTTAAAAAGTTTCTTTGTGTTATTTAAATAGCGATTTTTAATTCCTTATTTTCATTAATTTTGCTCGTAGCTTTGAATTTTTATCACACTTTTATGAGAATACGAGAACAAGTCAAAAAGGTAGTTGCACATTTTAAAAAGTCAAATTTTACAATAAATTTATTTTTATCCTACGTAAGATATACGTTTCAAGGCGTTATAAGCATTTGTCGAGGCCTGTTACATGGTTTTCAATGACTTCTGCAGAGAAATACCATCCAACATAAGAGCTGTCATCTCAGAATTGGTAAGACTTGATGGACGCATCCAACATCGTCAGTATCTATGCATTCTCAAGTACCATTTCGCGAAGACCTGATGGGACATGACATTTTCATTTCATAAAACTACCGGTAAATCTCAGTGCAGTTAGAATCACACATCACTACACGCATTTCCCATTTTGATACCATTATACTGTCGCTGTATTTTTATGTTCGATCATCAGACAAACTACAGTTGCTTCGGAAAAGCCGTTACATTTCAAAATACGAATGAATATCGAACTGTTATCAAGCTTTAATTAAAACATTCTTTCTCCGAAAATATTTACGAAAGAATGGTACTAACTTTTCAACTGGTCTATGAAACTTAATACTTTAGTTTGGATTTGATGACTTTTTATCCATAGACAACATGAATCGCCTCAGGTATCAAGAAATGAAAGCCATGAATGAAAAAATTACATGATGAATCGAAATCTTTAATGTAAGAAGCAAGAAACACAAAAGCAAATTATCATCGATTGGAAAAATATGGCAGAAATGCAAGTCAGGTAAACTACAGTTCTCTGTGTTAAGATTTTAGACTATTTCATTCATAGTGTCGTTAATTCACGGAATATATAAAATAAATTATGAAGAAAAAAATATTGAAAATACAAAATTTGATTTATAAAAATTATTCTGTATTGCAAATATCAAAGAAACACTAGTTTTTTTAAAAATATATTTCCAATCAATTCACAGCAGCTGCAAAGTGTGTTTAGCTGAATAAAATGAAAACTCGAGAAGATTTTTCGCTATAGGGCATATGACCATACTATCCAATAACACGCTCATGTAGCAGAATGATTTTTGCTTTTTTGCTTCTTCTAGATAGGGTTTCCGATATTGCAATTTAATACGATTTTTTTTCTAAGGAAATCTAATTTTCTAAACATTCTAAGAAAAGAAGGTTCCCCCAACCATTCTTTCGTTCAAACAAATCAATAAATGCTCATCAACTTAAAGAAATCACTGACGCAGAATCACTCAGAATCCAACTCACGCAGCCAGAGGCAACACCAACTGACAGGTGAAACTCCCTACTGGAGATGAGATGAGGATGTTGACGTTATAGGACAAAAGCATTTTATTGAGATTTTTGACGCTACCTCTACTACTTCGGACTCTTTTAGGAAAATTGCATCTCAATCACTGAAATTCTTGTCCGTGAAAAACCAGAGAGTCTTGAAAATTTGAATTGTTGTAAGTAAACCACTAGACAAAACAAGTAAATGGCAAACTATTAAAGTTTTTTTTCTCTCCAGGTAAGTATACGTTATCTTTAATGTATAAAAATCAGTATTAGATGGAATACCTAGGCGCATTATACCCAAGTGTGCTGGCAGGCAGCGTAGGAAACGATTAAACATATCACACATTCCCTAGTCATTTTACAGAATGTCAAGCCAGCAAAGTATGAAATTCATCTTCGATGCAAGAAGAATTATGTTTTAAAAGAAGGCATTAATTAAATTATATTTCATGATGTATTAAACTAACATGATGATGAGACATGCTTACCGAAGAGATTCCCTTTTTTTAAAGGCTAATAGTCATGCTTAAGCACGCACAAGGTAACATAAGTGTCGAATAAGTACTATTCTGCCATTTAAAAAAACTAATAAAAAGTTTAAATAAAAGTATTAACCTGACATAATTTTCATACTTCACCTATCGCTGTCATACTTTGCCATTTTAAGACAAGCCCAGGTATTATATATAATACTTAGCATATTTTTTTTGTAAACACCCGGCATTCTATGAAGAGCATAAGTATTCTATAGAATGCGATTGTATAGAAGGTATCATCTATAATTGTATTGAAACATATTACATATTTGAATAAAAAAATTTAATGACAGGGGGAAGAATGAGTTATACAATGTAAGTAATTACTTGTTGCAGCTTAATTAATGTCATTTCATTAATCCCAAAGAAAGGCTCAAAGTAATTTTACTATTAAGAATTTTAATTTAAATATTTATTAAGTTTCAGAGAAACTCAGAGCTCCAGTAAATTTTTCATTATTGGATTAGGCTCAACTTAGTACTTCCTATATATATTTCATTTATTTAGAAGCTTTTACATCAAATTTTGAATTAATGCATAAATTAGTGAGTTTATAACCTATTTTGTTGCTGCATTTGAATCACAACACAAGATAATGAAATAGAAGAGTATTTTTACATACATTATAGATGTATATATATTATTACATAACTATTACAAAACAAAGTTTATCTTCACACGAATTACTTAACATATTACCTAATATATATATAATCTTGTCACCACTTGTGATCTTTAATAACTTGAAATAAATATAGGATAATTATATCGATTTCTGGGAAGATGCAAGGAATTTTCTAAAATGATGTAAACCATTTAAATCTTGTTTATTATATTCAGAAGGCTTATTTCTTAAAATGCGCACATTTTTGATTAATCTGAATTTTATCATTCCTATTAAAGTAATATTTTTAAAAAGTTAATTTAAAAAGTTATTAGATGAAGTAATTAGCTACCAGGTAATATTGAAATTTACACTACATATTGCCAAAAATAGAAAATGCCAATAATTTTTAAAGTTTTTACATTAGTTACATATGTGTTAAACCATATTGATATCCAATTACAACATTATCCTTTTTACTTGCAATAATAGTTATCCTGTAAAGCACCATTAGCAAATATCCAATTATGCTAACTATTAAGAAACAAAATTTTTCTCTTTATGCGAATTAGTTATCGTATAAGACATCTAATTCCTATAGGAAACTAAATAGTTGTCATTAAAGATTTAAAGAAATTTCTGCGGCAGAATAATTTTTTTTAAAAATCCTTGTCTGAAAAGAAATCAGAAGTGTAATGGATGAAAAACTCCATTTTTAAATATATTGCTAAGTCTTTCCTTTTTTTTTTTTTTTTTTTTTTTTCTGAAAATAAGATAATTTATAATATATTCTTCAAGTTCTCGAGTTTTAAACTTTGGTACACAAAATTCCTGAAAACAATATATATATATTTTTAAATTTAGAAATTAGTTATGAGTGATTCAAAAGACTTAATTATCTTTCTGTACAAGTGGAGTTATCTAGTTGTGGAATTGTGATTTCAATATTCTGATCATAATAATAAATAGAATATTAAAGAATAGAAAATGGATTAATAAGAATAACAAAGATTATGTTCTTCAGTGCAATAAAAATGTTCTATTATGAATTAATTATTAAATTTATGTATAGTCGCCTTCCATCTATCACCCCCATGGCTATAATTTTTTTTACAATGTTTAATAATTGTTGATGGCTCTGGTAGTGGATTCCTAGGGGCTAAATTAATTTCCCATTCAATTTTGTTCATTAACCAATCATTGCAATTATCTTCTGTCTTAGGATGTTTTTTTAAATATCTTCTTTCTCATTAGGTGTTTCTCTTTCAATAGAAAAAGAAGTAAATGTGAAAATAATAATTTTTAGGATAAATAGTTTTTTATGAAATACTTGCGATTAATGAAAATCAGTTTTTTTAATGAATTTGTCTAAAAATTCCCTAATATTTATATATTTCAAATTTTAGAATTCAGGAGTCTCAAATTCTGAATTTAATGCTAAAATAATTTCTAGTATAACTTCTCTGTAAATTATAAATGCTTGAAATAAACATGACAGTAATTTCAAAGGGCAGTTTATATTTGCTTGTTTAAAGAGCAGTTTATTATGTTTTTGTGTGTTTACTCGGCGGAAATGTTTCATGTCAAATTAAAAGTGACAGCAGCGCACAAGGAAGGACATTTTGATTTTTTTTTAAATTCATAAAAGTGATATAAGTATAATTTAAAAAAAAACGGCAACTCAGAAGCGGCAAAAATAAGCGTAAATTAGAAATGATTCAAATAAATATGACAGAAAACAGGGCTACCAATTGAAGAAAATATGTCTTCTTGTTGGGAAAAATTAATTAGCAGTAAAAAAAAATTACCGGAAACACAATGTTGCGAAAGAAGTTAATGATACGGCAGGATGAAAGTGTTCCTTTATTAATTATATTTTACATCACATTTATTATTTATATTTTTAATGTGAAAATTTTTAAACCTTAAAAATATTTTTATATCTTACGATTTGAGAAATTAATCATTTATTTTATTCTTTCAAAAGCAACACAAAATAAACTTTATTATTACATTATTTAATTATAGAATAAAGTAAAGCCATGAATGGTATCGTTCAAATAAATAAAAAATATTTCCATTTAAACGTCAATCAATCCACACCCGTTAATCATCTTTTGGATTTCTTTTTCTTTTCTTTTAATTTTAATTGAGAATCCAAGAAACTATACTTACATAACCTAGTTGGGCCTCCTAAATACTGGATTTGGATAACTTTTTCATGCACAGGAATAGAAAATCAATTTCAATAAAAACAAATAATGAAACATAGTAAATGATTGCGATGATTTAGCTCACGAAAAATAGTAAATATTGATGGTAAAGGCACAGACAGTTAATTCTGAGTAGAAGAATATACAGGGAAAATAATTAGAGATTTCGCTATGCTATCAACAATCCCGAAAGTGAATTTTTATTCACGTGTGAGAGAACCTCTGTTTATATAGTCTTCAGGATAGAGTAAAGAATTTTTTAAAGCATTTATAGATCTCGAACCTAATTAAGATATATCTATAATTCTTGTATTTTCAACAGTCTTCATTTTTGTCTTCAGTGTTACCAGATTTTCCGCAAAGATGTCAAAAGGTCATGAAGTTTGTCGCAAAGATGAGGGGCTATTCGATCTGGTATTGATTTTACGAATATTAAAACTATATAAAAAGGAGAAAATATTACGAGACTACTTATACAGAAAAACAGCATATCAAATATTAATAATGTTACTTTTGTTTAAATATTGCATAGAGACCATACGAAATGTCATTGAAATTAAAATAATTCAGTTATACCTCGATATTATGAAACTCTCCAAAATAATTAATTTTCTTAGATTTAAACAAAGTTCAAATAATTACGTCTTTACATAACACAATATATTCTTGAAAGAACAATTCCCCCTTTTCTTATAGATGAATCGATTCATGAAAAATGAGTAAATCTGGAACATACAAGTGATTTATAACTAAAGAGTACCTGGAATTTCGCATTTAATATGTATTTTTTTTTTCGAAAAAAGCTATAAAAACACAATACACGTGTAAAATGGTTCCAAATTTTTGGTATCAATGTATATCTTTTGATAAAAAGTTTATTTTTATTACATAGTCTTAATAATTAATTAAATAGTCTTTTGAATGAACAGTGTTTCTAAAATAATAATTAGAAATGTCAATGAAGAAGTGCATTCTTCACATTAAATATAATTAAATCGGAAAACTACTTTCTTACCATCTTTTTGCAATTTTCATGTGAAATGCTTTTAGTTGTTGCATAAAAATAAACAATTTAGAAACTATGAACAGATTAATAATATCTACAGATTATTGTCTGGTAAATTGCGAGATAAAATAACAACAATTTATTCCACACGAAAGAACTGCAGAAAAATTGAGGTGAAAGATAGATAAATATGCTGTTTTGGAGATCAACAGCCCACCCTAAAACAGCAAATAATTCTTAAACGAAATTACACAATAACGTTCTAAGAGTAGCTAGATATCCAGATCATCGATAAATATTCCAGAGAGAGAATAGTTTCTTATAGCTACTTCCTGTCTTGTAAGTTTCAATCAAGGCATATAATTTTCTCAGAATGTAAACTATTATTCCGGTTTCTAATAAAACCATCACAATTCTCGTATTTTCTAGAGCCTTCATTTTGATTGATTCATTCATTGAATGAATACCCTTGGCCCGTGCTTTGTACGTTTGAGAAGCTCGGCAAAATGGGTTTAATGACAAGGAGGCTTTATAAGAACTCTCAAATGTTGTCCAAGCAGAGATTTACTTGGTGGTCATCAGTTAAGATTGTTTTCTATTTCGTATATCAGTTTCTAAGGAATACATGCAGTCATTAAGGGGAGAGGGATTTTTATTAACTTTTAAAGCGAAACTCGGGTATTCCAGTAATTTAAGGTAACTGGACTGAAAAAATTTTTAGAATCAGAAAATTAAGGAACCTTTTCCATAATTATTTTAATCTATCAGTTCTCATAAGGAATTTCAGTGATTTTTCTTCTAAGAATTCCGCACTTTGTTTTATTTATTCATTCTACTCAAAAGTATTTAATTTAAATGGCACAGTTTTAGGATAATATATTCTTCTATTAACAAAAAAAAAATGTATCGGAGGTTTTCAATCAATTTTATCCGATATTTAGAATAACCGTTTATTCCATTTCATATTTCCCTTAGTCATCTTCCAATCAAATATTGAAATTAGTCCACTTATAATTTTAGTTAAACATTTGAATTGCATGCAAGAGAAGTGATTACATATAGAGGGAAATGCATTTTACTAGTTATATTTATGTAATTGAACTACTTAGCTAAATGATATTTTCAAAACTGAGAAAATTTATCAAATATCTTTTAGAAAATATTTCATTTCATATGTTGAAAAAAAATTCAAATATTCTCTTACTTTATGAAAATTTATCACATTCCAATTCCTTTTTCTTCAGTTAAAAGTTTATATTTTCTTCAACAAATTCTACTGCATTCTCTGTCAGATATTTGCAATAAACCATCTGTTATACTCCTCTGTAACATTTTTGTAAAATATCAAATTCGTTTCATTTAACTTCAAAACACATAAAAAAGGAGATTTGTATTTTCATATTTATCTTACATATTTCCATCTTATATTTCCTAAATATAAAAGAAACTTTTTAACAAGAAACGCACATCTGCTGCTGCCTCTTTCCAGAATTCAGCTATATTCAACATTGTAGTTGTTTTTAAAAAATATTTAAAATTATACAAAAGAATTTATTTAGATGTTTATGTAAATATATTTTGTTTCAAGTATAACTGTAAGGGGATAGAATGGTATATGCATGTAATCTGAAGGAAATTTATAAAAATTTTGTATATACGATAAAATCGGCTATACTGATCAGATTTATTATTTTATATGCAGTTTTTAATGAAAAAATTTGGAATATTTTGGGGACATTTTATTTCGCATTAATTTAATTCCTTGTTTATATTTAATTTAGAAAGATTAATTAAGAAATTATTCTAAACACAGTTTGAAACAAATAATAAAATTTGATGAATTTCTAATTTATACAAATTAAATTTAACCCTCTGGATGGTTTCATTCTACGTGTGAAACTTCTGAAAAGCGAGGGATGTCAGACTAGTAATGTGTCGTGAAAGCGCATCGGTTTTCCAAGCGAGATGCACTGAAAGCGTTAGCCGAATTTTTGCTTACCCCCAAACGTCATGTGGGGTCAAGAGTCCTTAAGGATAGGAACAAGTTACCGCTCATTCAAGTCAAATTTTATTACTTTCGTTTATTTTGCATGGCTGCAGAAGTCAGAGGGTTTCTAAGAATAGTGAATGGGAAGACTGTTTTGTTTCTTTTTAACCCCGATCGCCCGATAGCTGATATATACATACAACAATTCGCAAAGTGTTATGTGTGTGTGTGTGTGTAGAGAGAGAGCAATCAATGTAGGATAAAATTGTCTTCATATTCCCTTATTATTCTTTTAAATAAATCGTTGTGATATTTTTGTATCGAGCAATGAACATTTGCAATACAGTAGCATATGTCTAAAATTAGAACTAATCATAAAGAGTTCTGTTAATCTGAAATGTATAAATAACAATATAGAACTGATGTACTATATTTTAGAAGGAATGGCATCATCTTCGATTATAATAAAATGTACAATTTTTGAGTGAAAGTCAACAAATTGTTTGGACAGCTGAAAAAATATATTATTTCAGAGCCACATAGTTGGCTCTGTTATAATATATTTTTTATTAGTATTAGTTATCCAGGCCTTGAAACTTCTCATATCAGTTTTATCAGAATTAAATATTGTTTATAATCATTATTTTTTATTGAAAAATAATGGCATCTCCGTTTTTAAATGATTCAAAGTAATGAAATATACAACTTAAGACCTTATGAATTGTACCAATGTAAATGCATATCAAATGTTTGTATTTAGAATTTATTTTTGAAGTTGGATGCTGTTCTAGTGATTTTAAAGCGTTTGCGAAATTTAAAACTATTGGCATTTATTGCAATATTTTCCCTTACCTTTTTCCACCATTTTATGTTCACATTTAATGAAATTGTCATCTTCATAAATATTCAAAGTCAGCTAAAACAAACCGTTCTTTTAAGATATTATGCAGGAGTAATCTATTCCTCATAAATTTCGATACGTTTATAATGCCTAAAATGTTCTTTTAAAAAATACAATATACATAAAAAAAATTCTAAGTTTCGTCTAATCTGAAAAACTAGTTTGATACTATTCATTTAAGCAGTTTTAAATATCATCATTCAAGATATCTCCCACTGTACGATATTTATAAACTGCACGTATAACACAACTGGTTTTCGCAGAGGTATCACCAAAATTTGAAGTAAAAAAAATTGTTCGCATGTTTCAGAAATTATGTATTCATATATTTCCCAGCACTAAGAGAAACGGAATTATAAACAGATGCCGAAAGAAAACAAATAGTATCCACTCACAATACCATCCACAGACGTTTATTGTTATTATTTCGAAATTGGGAAATCATGGAGAGAGGCGATCAGTGATGACATATCTAATCGCCAAAAGTTTAAATATGAAATTTAAAAAAAGGTAGAATCGGTCGAATGGTTGGGGTTGCTAGAGTACCAAAAGGTTTTGGAAATAATTTTAAATTTTCGCCTTATGACTTATTATATATTTTAATATTTCTCTTGAAGGAAGGTGATGAGAGACATGCGATCTTTTATGATGTATCTATGCTCATAAACTCTCATATAAAGCAAAAATTAATGAAATTGGTCTTGTGGTTGAAGTTGGCGCGGATTGGAATTATATATATACGGTGGTGAAGTTTTGAAATCATTCGGAAATCTAGTTATAAGGGGATTTGAAAGTATCCAAGGTTTGCAACATAACCAGTAAACTTTTAAATTTCATACAAAAGGAACAATTTAAAAATAATTCTTTTAACACTGAATTATGAAAATATTGCAATATGAACTGGGAATTTAAAATTTAAACGCATTTGAGATTAAAAAAACAATAAACACTAGATTAAGAAATATGCATGGAAATTAAATACAACTTTAAAAAAACATTAAGGTATAAGGACACGTTCGGAGCACTTTTTTTGAAACACATGGTGTGGGCATTCTTTAACCATATTTCTGGGTTTAAGACTATTCAAAATTAGTAATAGGATGTCAACTATTCGTGAGTGATTAATCATTTAAAATTACAAAAATAAATAAATTAAATTTGGTTCTTTGATTTTACATCATTATTACAAATATGTATCGAATTTTTGCTAGGAAGGATAGGAAGGAAAGGATAGGAAGACGTACCTAATGCATACTTGATTTTATTCAAATGTACAAAGAAATACTTATACCGCTGCACTGCATAAGCATATGCATAGGAGAAAGTAGAGAGGTAAATGCTACCATTGATCTTTACCTTGATTGTAAATCCTTAGATTGCTTTTAATAATAATGATAATAATAAAGTATTGATAAAAATTGTTTTCCACATTGGACCCCCAACTTTTAAGGTTAATCCTGCATCAATGTATGCAGTTTATGAAATTGTGTTCCATAAGTAACACCCCCATCAGTAACAAAATCTGAGTGAAGTAATATATAACCGATTATTTGATACAAGTAAATAACAGGTTGTGATTTCAAGGCATAACTATTAAAGTTATACGTTTAAATATTCTAAAATAATTTATTGTCCGCGCACCATTGAAGCATTTATCAGCATTAATTTGCATTAGAACGTCCTTAAAAAGATATAATTAAAAATCGTGTTGTATGTTGCACAAGAGTCATCAAAATCTATCTCATTTATCCACTCAGATTTTATCCTTTAATGACGAATTCACATTATCATATAAAAAAAATGCTTCCAAGAACTGTAAAATAAACATAAAATTTTTGAAATTCCTTTTTTTAAAATATTTTATAAATCTATAACTGTATCTAAAAAATATATCTTCTTTGATAAACTATTGAAAAATTATCTTAAGATAGTTTACGGTGTTAAAGACTTTTATGATGTTATCAGTCTCTTAATGTTCCTAACAAAATTATTCAAACATTTAATTCCATTTATTTTGCTATTTGTTTTCCTCTTCATCAAGGTATAAATACTAATAACTATTTATTAACAACTAAACTAATATTAATAACTAATTAGAATTTAAAAACTAAACTAATATTAATACCTTCCCGAATAGAAATAATTTTTTAAAAAATGTTCTTATGTTCCTTTTATGAATTCAAAAGAAATTTTTTTATTCAGTTCGTTAAAGAACTTTAAAAAGGAGCGCATTATAAAATATCGGGCACACGGTTCCATGTTTTTATGCAATATAAATCTCAAAAGAGAAATAATATACTTTATTATATTCTTTGAAATTTATACTGCTTTAAAACACAAAAATCATTTGCATCTGTTTACTTTGAGCGAAGAAAAATAATTGGAGGTAGAGATTAGTATAAAAAGTATAAATTTGCATTGTAAAAATAGTTGAACTAAGAATGAAAAATATATTTAATATATTAACTATATAGCGAGGGCAATTTTTCAAAAATATCCATTCCGAGTTCCTAATACTTCAGTGCGATGTTTAATCACAATTGAGGATAAAACTGCATTATGAAAAATAATGCAATGGAACTTTAAAGCAACATTTCGATCAAGTAATTAAATATTTTCAATGTGTTGCTTATTGTTGCGTTATTTCTATATCCTCACAATAAGGACAATTATGGACAGAATTCAACAGCAAAATTCCTTTAAAAAAGTAATAGAATGAAAATATTTTAAAAGGAAATACTTCATGTGGCAACAAGAATAATAAACGCAATTACTAAAATGAACAAATTCAGTAATTTTAATTTTTTTAAGAGGAAATATATATAGAAACCAATGCTAAAAAAGAGCCAAGCAAAAGAAACAAAAGTATAAACTCATGACGGCAGTATAAGCTCATAGAGGAATCATCAAGAGAAATCCACTTCAACCTCAAATTCCTGCCGCTTTCTTTTGTCACTTTATTATATATATACCATAAAGAACAGAAAATTTTTAATATGTGAATTATTAGAATAATTAAAATATTTTGCAGTATAGTTACGCCGAATTATAATATTCATTTAACTAGTTTTAAGCATTACAATACATATCTGCTTCAGTAAAATATTTATAAACTTCAGGTATAACAGAACTGGTTTCCGTAAAATTTATTGTACATATTCGCATGTTTCGCAGAAATTCTGTATTCACGTTCCTAAGCGCGCTGAGAAACATGGTTATAAAAAAAAATGTTTGAAACAAATTGCACCCATCCACAACGCTTGATACTGTATTTTCATAATTTATCAAAAATATCTCCAATCAGTAGAAAATGAATAAACTTGATTTATCAAAAATATCAAGAAAAAATGAATAAACTTGATTGAGTTGTTGATGAATCATGCAGCCAAATAGGGGAAAGAAAGAATTTATTTCAAAATGAAAATACAATTGAAAAAAGGCGTTTTTTTCTTCTTGCGAAATTGAAAAATTATATAGAGCAGACGATCATTGATGACATATCTAATGGCCAATAGTTTTAATATGAAATAAAAAATTGACAGAATTGGTCGAATGACTGGGGCAGGTAGAATACCAAAGGGTTTTGGAAGTAATTCCGCCATAGACGTATCAACTGAATATACTGAGAAGATTATTATATATATGACAGGCGATCATTGATGATATATCAATAGTCATTAGCTCTCATATAAAAAGAAAATTAATATATGATTGACAATATTATTATATAATTAGTCTAAAAAATAAACAATTATTTCTCAAATTTCAATTTAATATAGCATACTGGATATGGCTTCATCCCTTTTTTCAACCCTTTAAAGCGCTTTATTAACTTTTTTTAACCTCCCAATTCAATAGTTTGGATTAAAAAGGCTGAGGATTCACTAGGAATCATTCCAGTCAAAGAATTTGAGAAACAATTTCTTTCTTTATCGTAAATCAACATATTTCAACCTTTCTATAATTAATTGTAATTAATTTATATGTAATCTTATCTTCAAATATTAGATAAACTGGCTGATGAGAAATCTCTATGCGTAAATCTGTATGTAAAAATCGTGTATGCATGGACATGATATCCCGAAACAGAAGCATCGAGATAAATGTATCAAGCAATTTTATCAAAATGTAGGTTAGTATTGATTTTTTAAAAATTTATTTTGGCAAAGGATTTATTACACATGAGTGTTTAAATAATTATTTGAAATCACACACACACAAAATAGATAAATGAAATTTGGTAAGTTGGTTTGATATCGTTATTGCGAATGTGTCGAATTTTTGCTCTGGATATGAAAGGATAGGAAGACGCACAAAATTCATACTTGATTCTATTCAAAATGTGCTAAGAAATATGGATAGCGCTACACTGCATAAGCATATGAATAGGAGAAAGTAAGGATGCTGATGCTACCATTGATCTTTACCTTGATTGTAAACCTTGCTTTTAATAATAATAATTGTTTTCCTGTTTGGGTTCGACAACCTTTAAGATGGATCCTGCATTAGTGTGCAGTTTATGAAGTTTTCTTCCATAAGTAACACTAGCATCAGTAACAAAATCTGAATAAAGTAATGCAAATTCATTTATTTGATACGAGTAAATAGCAGGTTGTGATTTCAAGGCATAACTATGAATGCTAAGCTTTTGAATATCCAAAAATAATTTATTATCTATGCACCATTCAGGAATTTATCTGCACTATTTTGTATTAGAACGTCCTTAAAAAGGTGTAGTTAAAACTCATTCTGTACTTCGCACAAGATTCAACAAAAGTTATCTCATTTATCGACACAGATTTTATTCTATATTGAAGAATGCTCATTAATTTATCTACAAAAAAGTACTGTTTCAAGGAACTGTAAAACAAGAAGATAATTTTTGAACTACCTACTTATATTTTTAGAAGTGTTTTAGAGATCTATAATTTTATCTAAGAAATATATCTTCTTTGATAAACTATTGAAATATATCTTCAGATAGTTTACGATGTTAAGACTTTTACAATGTGATTCGTTTCTTAATATTCCGAACAAAATAAATCCAAACCTGAATTAAATTTATTTTACTATTTGCTTTCATCTACATCAAGGCATATTAAGACTAAATATTAATAATTTTCTGAATAGACATAATTCTTAAAAAATGTTTTTATTGTTTTTTTATGAATTTGAATGAAATTATTCTATTTAATTCTTTAAAAAAAACTTTGAAAGGAGTCGCATTATAAAAAACGACACATTCCAAATTTTTACAAGATAAGAGAAACAATATAATAATATATTTTATTATATTCTTTGAAATTTAGACTGCTTTAAAACGCAAAATTGCATCTGTTTAATTTGTGAAAATTAATTGGATACAGAGATTAGCATAAAAATATAAATTTGAATCATAGTAATAATTGGACTAAGAATGAAAAATATATTTAATATTTTAAATATATATCAATGGCAATGTTTCAAATATATCCCTTTCGAGTTGCTAGTACTTCAATGTGATGTTTAATCACAAGTAAGCATGAAACTGCATTAAGAAAAAATACCTCAATGGAACTTTGAGGCAACGGTTAGATCAAAGAAATCCTATCTCTATCGATACCAAACAAAAACTATTGAAACAAAATGCAATTTAAATTTAAGTCCACATAGAACCATTATGGGAGACACAATTGGGGAAAAATTCCTGCTCCTCTTTTCTTGGTCGAGCCCTTTCCTTTCTTACCCCTCATTCCTCCATAACGCCGGCACCATCAAAATGCCCTATGCCTAAAGGAATCTTCGGGCTCTCAGATCCTGTGACATCCTTGAATGACAGTAAAACTTCATTGTGTTGTCTCCCCTCCAATTGATCAAGAGGCGAAACTTGTAGGGGGAAAGAAATACCTTAAAATACGTCGACACCATTTTTGGTGCAGTATAACCCCTACGTGATTTACCGTGCAAAACGAATTTGCATCGTTCGTTACCCTACGTTAAAATGCGTGTAGTGCACTTTAAAGACATCTATGGGGCTACGTCAAAATGCGCGTGGAACCCTTAGAGGGTTAAGATTACGTTATTTTAAAGAGCCGCATATACCTTAAAAGTTTCCTTATACAGCAATGATATGTGTTATACAAAATGTTCATAAAAATGAGAAAACTAACTCGACAGTTCACTTCAAAATATTGATTATTCTCTTTTTGATTATCTGTTTAGAAAATAATATTTTCCCATCTTCTGTCCAACTTCAAAACTATAAAAGGGATCATTGCAGATAAAACAATGTAGATAAGAAAAAGGCAAAAACATTAATAATAAAAATAAAAGATAATAATAATTATAAAAAGGAAGAAAAATAAGCATTAATGTAACTGATATTCGTGTGTTGAATTTTTGATTAGCAAGAGTACAGATTATAATAATTTATGCATTAACATGCACATAATTCGAAATTATTTGCTTTTTTTTCGTAATTTGTGAAGTTTGCTGATGTGAACTTAACATATAAATGAAAGAAATTAATGTGAAGAAATTTTAAACTTTTTATGCAATTTCATTTATATATCAGATATACAAAATAATTTTTAGTGTCACTTCCATTCCCCTTATACATTTAACAGTCTTTTCCTTCCAAAGTAGTCATTGAATAAAAAAAAAATAGAAATTAAAAAAGAAGCTTGTATATAATAGAGAATCTACACATTCATTTAAAAAAATCCAATTTACTTTAAATTTAAATAAAATACAATCTTTAAAACTGCGGCATTATTTTTTATTAAATCAAAACTGAAATGATAAATAATTTCCAATAATATCCTAAACGATTTAATCTTTTTTTTTCGATTTGGAATTCCGATAAATTCTCAAATCAATAAATTAATTTCAAAAATATTTTTACAACAAGTAGCTGTAATTTAAACTTTGAAACTTTGCAAATACTAAATTTGACCAGAGAATTTTAAAAAAAAAAATGACGCAATACTTTTTTTTAGCCAATTATGAATGAGTGTAAATTAATTTAACGATTTAATATTCCATATGTTTTCATATTTCGGCACAATAGATATAACTATTTACATGTATTGAAAAATAAAGATTAAAAAACATTACATATAAAAGAAACTGGAAAAAACTTCCTAGGTTGCTTTTAAAGGAGGCATTCAATCACAGAATTTAAATAACCTCTTTATTCTTTGTCAATCCGGTTGCATGCTTCGTCATTTTTAGCGCAAAACTTTCATCTTCAAAATCCGACTTAAATATCCGTGATTTATAGAATGTCAACAATCTCCTTTAAATCACATGCTCGTGTTATTCGGCTTCAGTAACGCTGCCACTCAAACGAAGAAACTTTTTAATGAATGGCGTGAAGCAATGCATTAAAAGATTAACATTTCCCTACAAACAGCGATCGCTAAAGGCGGCAGTGGTTAACACTTGTCAACATAATTTGTATTTAAAAGCCTCCGTTGTATGAACTATTCCCCTGAGCTGGTTCGTGCTAATAAACATTGACACAGCTGTATATGTTGTTACACAGAGCATCATTATTAGGATATTAAGGGCTTCGGATTTTGACTTGGGTGTTGTTTTAAGAACAAAGAATTTTATTAAATATGCATTGTGTGCAAAATGATGTTTGTTATGAAGGATTTCTGGTGATATCTATTAATAGGCATTTTATTGGTCTGAGCAATGCTTTTTGAATGTTATAAGAAACATCAAAAGCAGTTATGATTAATACAAAATTAATGGTTGCAATAAATGCGTTTATTGCATGACATTAAGAAAGCAGAAATCAAACCAAAAGGTCTTCAAGAATCTTAATGTCATTAATACTAACTAATAACCTATCAAAATGATGCTGCTTATGATAACGTTTCGGAAAAGTAACATATTATCGAAATGGATAAGGGCTTTACGGAATGAGGATGGCAAAGAAAATAGTCCTATTGGCACAGAATTCCCAACATCATTGCCACCATACCTTCACGATATTATCTGACATTTAAAATATTTAACAACATCGAAGACATATCACACAACATCATGGTCTAATAGAAAGAGTATTTCAGCCATGCATGTCATGTTTTCGGTAAAATTATACATTACAGAAATGAATGAGACCATTTTTAATGGAATGAGGAAGGTATAGAACATTGTCTTATTAGCACAGAATTCTCAACATCATTGCTACCATACTTTTAGGATATTATCTGACATTGAAGATATTTAAAAAGACCGAGGAAATATTGCACAATATCATGTTCTAATAATATTTGAGCTATGCCTATTAGGATAATAATTATGTATTTAAAGTTCAGATGAAATTAATTAAGTCTAAGAAATTTGTAAGTTAATTCAAATTAAAAAAAATATTTATTACTAATAAATTCTGAATGAATATTATTCTAGTGAAAAGAATTTCAATTTACTAAATAGAAATATTTTATGCCAGTTAGTGTCCTTTAAAATATTTGTTTTTGGTATAGTAGAAAATAGAAAAATTTGCAGAAGTTTAAAAGAATTTCATTTCCATTCGCAAAATAAATAAAAAAAATAATCAAATTATCAGCATAATTAATTCAGAATTTCAGCAAGCAATTTTTTTTCTATTTTTTTTAAATACTAGAAATTAATAATAAATTTATAACAATTTTTATTTAGGTATGTAAATGCTTTCTTTATACGTCAAACTTAATAGTCTTAGGTTAAATCACGGTTTACTATTTTTTAAACAGACTTCTATCGTAATGGTTGAAAGAGTTCTCAGCGTACACCAAATTTTTTGTAATACGTAAATAATACATAATAAAAAATCTGCGAAGTTATATATACTTAATAAGCATGAAAATATATCATAACTTATATTTTATATTATTATTATTTCAATTTATTTTATATCCAAATTTATATCCATATTTCAATACTTTCGGAAGAATGATCAAAGAGGGGAAAAACTAAAAAAAATTAGGGGTAAATTTATTTTGAGAAATCTTTTCCATTGAAAGTTTCATAACAGTTTTATTTTTACTATTGAAAAAATATAATCCATTTTCAAAAGAAATTCATAATATTTTAAAATGGTGGAGTAGGCAAATGTATCTATATATTTTATAATTTTAATTATTTTTTTATGTGATATTTATAAAGTATTTTTTTTAAATAAGCATTAAATTTAAAAATAATTTTGGAACACTCAGCAGAGCTATATAATCACTGCATAAATAGGCTTATTGTCTTTTCCTCAGGGGGTATAGTAAAAGTGTAAAATTGAATTAGGTTCACTTTGATGTCCTAATATTTCTAACAGGAGGAGTTCATCCTTGAGCGATGATGACCTCTAGAACTCTTCTGTTTTGTCTGTTTGGCATAGTGCCAGTCTATAAGATTACCCCAAATACCTAGGCAGGACTAGGAGACGTATTCTGTGATATTGATTATGTAGTTTTGGCATTCCACTGAAAAATAAGTTTACAATAGCTACGTGGATGAAAACTGGCAGGAAAAATAAACAATTCTCACCTTTATGGTGGGTATAGAAAGGGTATGTTGTTGAGTTTCCTCCTTACAATGCCTGAAGGAAAGTCCGAAGTGCGTTCATAGCAGGCGAAAACTTGGAACATTTCCTATTTAGTTGCCAAATGTTGTGTTACACTGATCATTCAACTTTTCCGGATGACTAGGTATGGCGGTGGAGACTGATTTTTTTTTGTTTTAATAGTTTTGATGACACACCATATCGGAGTTACCTCCACCCTATCTTAGCATCCATACTAATCTGAATGCCTGGGAGAACGACAGTTGGAATTGAAGTTGAGACCTAATTACCTTCATCTGTCACAGTAAAATCTATACTGTATGATGGACGCCTTGTCATGGAAACAGAGAAAATGCAATCCCACAGTTTCAAAGTATCCACTAAGGAACAAGAACTAACCAACACATCGGAATTCTCTTATCATCGCTTTTGAGGTCTTTCTTAAATGGGATTGATCCTTTCCTTCTGCTATATTACTCATTAAAATATCGATAGTTATTTGAAAACATTAATTTCAGGAAATATATAGCAACGTAAGTAAAGAAATAAATATTAACAAGAAAACACTTTAAATTATATTAAAACAAATCTGATGCACAAACATTTCGATATTAGCAGTTTAAAATAGATTTAGATATGGAAATTTTCCTCTTGGCAGTTTTTGCAAGATTCATTGCTAAAATGACACTCGATGAATGCATTTTACAAAAGTCTTCCCAGAAAGTGTATAAAAGATTGCATGCAACAACAATTTTTGAAAAAAGCTCATAAATATTTCAGGAGGCATCAAAAGTGGTAACAGTATTGTGGAAAATACAAAAATAAAGGATATACCGAAATCATGTCGCTTTTTGAATAGAATCGTAAAATCATGAAATATATCGGCTTAATATAACAATAGATTTTAGTATCTACTATCACTATCCGAGAAAACTGGAGCCTGAAATTGGGAAATATTGACAGGAGTCGATAAGCTAAAAAGGTATTGGGTTTGTATAGGACAATATCTTATCTTAAACATCTTTATCTACATGATAGCACCTCAAAAACTTGCATTAGCATCATATATCAGAACTTGAGTAGTCAAACTATTAGTTTTATTTCTGTAGCTCCTCTTTATAAAACAATGTTTTCCGGAAAAATAATTCAGGTAATTTATTAAATGAGATTTCATTTATAAAAGTATTGGTCGAAAGATAAAAAATGATTTAAGCACAACCTGCTACATTCGAAAAATTGAAAACAAAATATATAATTTAACATTTGTTCTTTTCAATATCCCGAAACTAGCACTTCTGGAAGAATTTATTCTATAGCAAGATATATTTCCGAAATTCTTTATTGAATCTGATCTTGAATTCAATCCTGTTCATGCATATCCATTTAGTTAAGTTACATTAGCATCCCGTTTCAAGGAATCATTATGGCCATTTTGAGGTGGACTGTACTGCGGTCGAGGACGAGTACGACACCTGAGCTATCACCCCTTTCCAAATTTAAACACCACAACATAGGAAGTCAACTCTTACACAACGGCTCTTCTTGGAATAAGATCTGGATTCTAGAAACCTCAGATCCTGAAGACGAGACATAACCACAAGGCACCACGGTCTCATTTCATCCCTAATTAGCTAAATAAGCTCCTCCTGGCGTATGCACAAATTGGCGGAGGATCTCCGAATATGATAATTTACAATATATGTTTTTATGTATGCAAAGAAACGTTTACTTGGACCTTAGATGATTGTACCGAAGCAACGATTTCAAATGTTGTGAACGGCATAACAGTGCACAAATAGTGCAATACGGTCTCATTGCGGTTTTATATAATATTGCGAATATTGAATATGATGGGAAATGATATATGAATTCTTTGGGCTTATAAGAATTTGAAATCTTATTGAATTTTATTACATTAAATCAATTTTTTTGCTTTGCTAGTTTCACAAAAAACATATTCTGACCCTTGACTGAAAATACAGCTCAGCAAATATTCGACATAAAAATAATGAATCTAGAATAGACTTAAAATTTTACATACAGCATGTTTCTGAAAGATGAAAAATGTAAAATGATTATCATGTACTTTTGAACAAGCGAAATTCATTCAATTAAAAATATAATTAAGGTTTAGACTTTAAATTAACCAAGGTGTTTCTTTTTATCACTTGATAAAAAAAAAATACATGGATAATTTCTGCTATATTCTTTTTATTACAATAATATATTCTTGCTTGTTTTAGCGTTACTTTAATCGAATAATAATATTAACAACATGCATATTTCGAGAATTCTTTCTTCTTATAAATTATCTGATACTTCAGTGGATATATAAAAATTATAAAATTGCCAAAAATACATGTCTCTGATTAACAATGAAAAGCTGAGTAATTTTGATTAACTTTCAGTTCTTTCATGATAATTAGGAATATAATTATTTTTACTTTTCAAAATGTACTTAATAATACAATTAAGAAAATCATTTCTTATTAATTAATAAATTATAGTCACTACAATGAATGCTAGCACACTTTTATTTCAAAATTGCCTTCTGCATTTTTTATTCGTTATTACCCTTATTGCAACACCGAAAATCTACTTGTCGCTTTGAAAGAGTTTTCTCTAGTACCAGTAAAAATAGGATTACTCCAAATCCTCTTATCTTGATTCTTATCTTTATACTTTACTTATGCATTGTCATGATTCTTCAACATACATTCCGAATGGAGTTTCTTCAATTTTGGAGTGTCAGATTCTCAAAATATTTGGGAAATCATCGTAATTCTAAGCGGGTGAAGTTACGTGTGAACATACTTAAGCTTGTATGCATTTTCAAACATCTTTAAAAACTGTATATTATTGGTTAGAAATGATACGAAATTTTATTGTTAATTTTAATATTCAAGTATTTAATGAATTTAATATTTATATTTATTTTCACTTATTCTTCGTTTCAGAAAACGGAAATATCACTTTTGTACAATTTTAAATATATATAATAGATATATGACATGAAGTGAGTAAAATAAGTACATTTCTTGAAATCTTGCAGGCTATGACATGAGTTTTTCCAAAGTATTTATCCTTGCTATTTTGAATCATACTATTCTATTTAAATTAGAAACGCTTGAATTTTTGTTCTTGCAGCTAATAAAATTTTAAAGATTATCCGTGGTTGCTAAATACATTGATAATTGAAGTTCATTGTACTGATAAATAAAACGGTACCACATCTTAATCTTACCCTTATTTTCAAGAAACCAAGTTCTCCTTGCGCATACGAGAAGCGGAAAGTGATTTTTGTATCTTTAAATAGATAAAAGCTGAATTGACTTCAGGAGCAGTAGTCATTGGAAAACTAATCTTCAAGCGTCTATTGTTCAGCATACCGATTCGTGTTAGAGTCAACTTACAGCAATATGTCAGAAGTAGAATCCAAGGTCGCAATTTAATAATGAAATTGTTATTCATTGAATGTGAGGTAAAGATCTAACATGTATCTAACAATTAGATACTTAATGTCGTAAAGTTTTACTCTTGACATGTGGTTATATTTTTTGTCTATTAATTCTCTTAACTTACTTGGTATACTGGATACATTTCAGGAATTAGAAAATTATGATTATGAAGTAAATATTGGGATAATGATGTAATTTGTTCGCCATTGCTATTTTGGCAATTGTATAGTTTCATTATTATTTTATGCAAGATGGCATAAATATATGTATAAGACAGACAAGAAGTAGAGTGAACTAGCAAATTATTTAATAATGGTGTTCAACACTTAAACTAAACCTCAAAACAAACTGCTATAAACACCTTTTTTACCATTTTAGTGCTTATTTTCAGCCAATGGCATTCTTACTTTTTACCGTTTATTTAAACAAATATTTTATACATAATAGATAAAAAGCTTCAATATGTTCGAAATGAAACATGTTCATATGAAATGACGAAGATATCTTTAATTTCTGTTGAATGAAAACCAAGGCTTGTTTTTAAAATACCATCTTATTAGATAGACGTTGAATGCTTTCCTTCATAATAATGGTGTAAAAAGAATACCCTGTTTTAGGTTGAATTTACTCTATCTTCATGTCTAAAGACATTGATTATTATTAGATATTCTCTGGTAGTTTTAAGGATATAAGTTGCAATGTGATTTATTGTAACATTGAAGGTTGCCTTATAGTTATTTCAAATTCTGATATTTGATGTTGATATGCAAAGTCAAGAAATTCAGGAAATGAAATGCAAGAAACCTTAAGTCATCACAATTTTCCCTCTTAATTTCGAACATTAAATGAAAAATTATATTAAATTTAATTAAAACAATTTGATTTTGATTTATGAATTGAATTCGGATTGTTAAAAAAATATATACACAGTGTCGTAATTAGCCTTGTAAATATTCTGCTTATTTTCCCTATGTGATTTTCTTATATTATGTAATCATCAGTATAAGAACTTAAAATAAAAATTACATTTTTTTTAACAGTTCATGTAATTAATAATCAATGATATTTAGGTCTGATAGTAGAGGTTTTAATTACACGAACAGTTTAAAGAGAACTTTTAGAATTACTATCTTAAAATACCACATATGTAATGAAATTGTTCTTAGTTTTTAAGGTATTTTTATTTAAATGCGTATATAGAAAATAAATATTGCAAGTAAATAGAAATGTTAACTTATTTTTGTGTATATATCGACATTTCTTATAATATACTTTGAATAGAGAATGCGATTTGATTCATTTTATTTTATATCACTTTGAATTCAAAACATTCTTAATGAGCTTACTATGTAAATTACGAACACATCTAATGTTATTTCCTAAATGTGATGCAATGAATGTTGTCAGACCTCGCCCAACAAGGAATTCAGTATTCTCATCAAATATTGCTGACATCGATGTTTCAGTGGTAATTTATCAAATATTGTGTACATATAATGGTGCTTTAATTAAACGCTGTATAAATATTTAAACGGGGTATGGACAGAAGAGATTTAAAAAGGATTTGATTTAAATTAAAGCTGTTATAAGATAACTTACTATAAAAAAAATGAGGTAAACCATTTAACAACCTTCGTTAGATGTTGCTTTAATTAGATTGAATGAAAATATAATTAAAACCACATCTAAAAAATATTAAAAGAAATTTTTTTTAAGAAAATTGTACACAGGTAATAATACATTAGACACTGCAGACTTTTATAATACATATTTAAAGTAATAATTAATTTTAAAATTACTTTTAAAGAATTAAAAATATATGCTAACAGAAGAATTAAAAGCAAAAGGATAAAATGTTTTAAAATTTTAAATCGATTAAGGTGAAAGCTGTTTAAAACAGTCTTCAGAAAGTTATGAAAAAGCTTAGCACTGTCTTATAAAAAATAAAAATAAAAAAAAATGAAAAAAATTAATAATTTTTTTTCAGTCAATATTTTTAAATTGAAGCAAATTATCCAATTTTCAATAATTTGCTTTATTGCATGAATGATCAAAAATGTAAACATTTAAGGAAGGATTTAACAGGAAAATGAAGCGGTTTAATTATTTAAATTATGTCAGAATTAAAAATGTTTTTTTAAATTTTAAAAATTTAATTGAATGCCTAAAATGTTTCAATATAAATTTAGAAATATCATTAAAATATATACTATCAGACTAGCGGTATTGTATTTATTAGGAATTTGTGGAACATAGCATTAATAGTTATTTTAACATTAGACTTCATTATTTTATTTCTAAATATAGAAAAACGAAAAGTGATTTAAATAGGTTTTCATTATCTTATTATTTGTCACCCTCACAATTGCGTAAATGTTTTCCCAGTGGAATATATAAAAAAAGTAAATAAATAATTTAATAAAAAATATAACCTAATACTGTATGAAGTTAGAAGGAAATAGGTAACGAAACAGTGACAGATATATTTTGTTACTAATTAAAATGAGTTTTATAACAACCTTTATAGTATTTAAATTTCCTTAATTTACTTGTTTTATTTTCTACTTATTTGGATGAAGCCATCCGAATTGAAAATAAGCTAAGTTATTAAATCAACAAGGAATCTGCAGAATAGTTGTGGATTCTGTATATTATATATAATGGTTTTTTTGTTCAATGAATTATTTAATTCAATCATTCAAAAGATACTTTGAACAATTGAATTAAATAATTAAAAAAACAAAAATCCTTTCTTCAACAACGACATTATATCTAATTAAGACAAAATCAAATTTTATTAAATAACGAAACGAAATTGTGGCTGTAAAGCAAAAATCGTAACTAGTACTCTAAGTTTTTGTTTTAAATTCTGAAACATCTATCAATTTTTATTCCTCCTGAGGCAAAATCTCTCTTTAACCATAAATAAACCATATTCATCCTCTCGATAATTTGAAATAAAATGAGCAAAATAATGGCTGCAAATAAAATCACACGGTTAATTTTTTTAACCAAATTACAGAACAATAGAATTATTTAGTATTAAATTAGAATTTTTGACATGATGATTAATTGATATACATTTAACAAATGGATAGGACAATAAATGAACCAATAATTTAGTAAATATTTTATCATTTCCGAATCTTAATTTAGATTCTGTAATTTATAGCAACAAATTTCTGGTCCTGCGCATAAAATTCAAAACTCGTACCAAAATACAATATTCGTTATATATAAATTTTATACAGTACACTTTTTTTTGCCATTTCTTAAAAAAAATGAGTGTTCCACAAAATTGCATCTCCCTTATATCTGATTAGTTTGTAGAAACTCCAGTTTGAATAATATCCTGCTTTTTATAATAAAGAAGATTTATATTTGCATTTATATTGCCAATTAAAATTAATACTCTCTCACATTAATGAGTTTTTGAACGAAATCACAGAACAAAAATTAAATTTTCTTACATTTTTTTTTGCTTCAATTCCTGCTTTATTTTGTTATCTTCCAAGTCAATATTTTCTCCTTTGTTTTTAATAATGATGAATGAATCTGTGGGTGGATCTGTATCGGCAAAATTAATTTCCACTTCTTTTTCTGTTCTTCTCCATCAACTACAGTTTTGTTCATTCTTCATATATTTTTTTTTGTTCTTATTAATTTTCTTTTTCATTTCAATATGTCTGTTTTTCAAGTGGAAAAAAGAAATTAATATCAGATGAAGAGAATTTTTATAAAGATGCTTCAGAATTATGGATGTGAACTGTTTTATTTAAAGAATGATTGGCGTTACTTCTAGAAAATCTTCCGCTCATACATATATTTTGAGGCTTAAATTTATACAGCTGTAAATTCTGAGACTGTTACAAACAAGATTTTCTCATAGGACAGTGTTTGTAAATTATAAATATTTTCGAATAAACATGACAGTAATTTTAAAAGACAGTTTTGTAGTTCTTGTATTTCGAAACAATTTGTTGTGGCACATGGTGGAATTTATCAAAACGGAAGTGACAGCAACGACTAGTGGAATATATTTAGAGTTTTTTTGTAATTCATTGATGATGAATCTAATTTTTCTAAAAAATTATTGCATAATTCTTAAAATGGGGCATTTGACATTATTTTGACGCCTTCGGATAAATGAATTAGAGTGAAAAAAAATTGTTTTATATTATGTTATTATACTCTGCATATTAAAATTAGTTGATGAGTGTCACAGCTAAGAGTATTAACTATTTCTAAGTATACATTTTTACATATTTAATATTTATTGATAAAGTAAATTAGCTTTTTATTTATCTTGGAAAAACCCATTAATAATAAAACAAAAATAGTAAACGTGTCCATGCATGTGTATGTCTTTTAAAGCTATGTAATCCATATGGTTTAATTAGGAATTAGAAATTATTAATTAAAAATTGAAAGTAGAAATGACATAAATGGCATTGGAAATGTTCGAATGTGCACTGATGTGTCGGAATGTCGAATAGTAAATTCTTTATAATTTGTAAAATAATAAAGGGAAATGTGTGTGTCATCGCTTTACAAGCCATACACTATTTGATTTAAAGCTTCCAACTTCGGTGATATTTATTTGTGAGAATGTATATATAGAGATAATTTTTGAAAAATTAAATTAATAAAAAATATTAAACATATTTTGGCGGTATTTATCGGTAATTATTGTATAAAAACGGCTTTTACATTATTTAAAAAATATATAAAAAATCTTTTTAATGATACCAATTTGATCTCGATGAATTTTTACCAGAAATTTGTCATATTTTTCGAATTGTTATTCCTTTAATATAATATTCCTTTCTATAAAGAAATCTCAACAGTTTTCGTTATTTCAAATGTTTAATTACACGAATTTCTTCCATTTCAACAGTTAAATGAAAAAAAAACACGTTAATGTTTATTATCAGCAGTTTGCATGATAATTAAGTAAGTTAGAATATCGACGAAGACAACATGCAGTTATAAAATAAATTGTCTGGCGAATTTAAGTAATGACACTAAGATGTCATTGCATTTGGCTTTTTCAGGAAAGTTCATATACCAAATAAATAGTACATGCTTAAGATTATTAGGATAACGCGGTTTTATGATTATTCTAATTTGATACCTTAAAATATTTTTTTTTCAGAGAACCAATTTTGTAAGAGTACAATTTCATTTTATGGAAACAAATATATAACATTCTTTGATGCATCGTGGAACTGAAAATGCCAAAGACAAACATTTGTTTTCTAATTCATTTTAAATACATATAGTAGATAAAGGAGGAAAAAAAACTTTAATAAAATAAAAGCAATTAAACTTATTTTGCGCAATAATTTTTATGATAAAAATTCTAATAATTTCCAAGCATAATTGTCTTCGAAACAACAATAGCCATATATAATAGTGCATCAAAGATAATTATGCATCTCCAAAAATATGTTTGAAATATTTGCAGAGCATAAATAATAGAAAAAGACAATTTTTATTTTAATATAGAGAAACTTGGATTTAGAAAACTAGATTTTTCAGATTCATTCTTTTTGCTTCCTCAATTATGATCTTCACATTTCATTGTAATTTATTTTCCATACAGAAAATACTCATTGTTATTTGGTCTAGGAATTAATTCGTGAGGATTTTTATAAAAAATTAAAGCTTTATTTCAAAAGCAAAATACATAATTACGTTATCAAAAATATTGTCCATCGCTAGTCACTAATTTTTCCCATCTTTTAGGCAATTTACGAATTCCGTGTCGAAAGAACTCCTCACTTTTCGAAGCGATTCAATCAGAGATCCCTTTTTCAATATTTTCTGAAGAAGTGAACCGCTGTTCAAGCAAATCATTATTCATTCAATCAAACAAGTAGTAGTTTGACGGAGCGATGTCTGGTGAATACGGCGGGTGGAGTAACACTTCCCATCCGACATTTTCCAAATACGCTTTGACCGGTTTTGCGACATGTGGTCGAGCATTATCATGTTGAAAAATAAGTTTATTATGTCTGTTATCCCATTCTGGTTGTTTTCTGGCCAGAGCTTGTTTCAAACGCATCAACTGACGACGATAACGTTCTCCATTAATAGTTTCACCAGGTTTCAGAAGCTTCAAATTTTTTTGGCTGTCCAGGTCATTCTTGGTCTTCCAAGCCGTAATCACCACTTTTAAACCGTGCAAACCACTTCTGACACGTTCGCTCAGCTAGAGCATGGTCACCACAAACTTCCACCAAAATACGATGCTTTTCGGTAGCAATTTTCTTCAAGTAATGAAGAACACCCAGCAAAAACACTTTGTCAGGCACAAAATTTGACATTTTCAGTTGAATAAAAATTGTTGTTGTTTACGCTTAAACCAAATGGCATATACTAAACTAGATGCGCAACAACAGTTTTAAATGCATGTTAGAACAAACGAAACTATGGAACAATAAGCTAGTTACGCCATCCCTTGTAAAACCGTACGGATTAATTCCTAGACCAAATATATATTTATCTTGAAATGGAAGTTAAGCATAAATAAAAAAAATATTTAGTCATCATTTTTAGATTTTATTTAATGCAAAGGAAAAATGCAATTAAATATTACGAAATTATAAATTTTCCAACTTTTTTTCCTCAAAACACATTTAAAAGCAATATGCAATCTTTACTATTATTATCATATTTATTTAAAGTTGTGGCTTCCACTATTTTCTGATTCTTATAGTTTTCTCTTAAATGTTAATTTGAAGATTTCAATATTTGTTCATTGATTTATTTTAAAGATCTGTCCCTCTCTGGGAGTTATGAGTATCTCTATTCACTTACGTTGAAACGTAACTGAATAGAGTTTTCCTTGCTTGGTGTATTGTAGTGATATTTTTCTATTGATTCTAAATCAAAAAGCATGTTTATATATTTTCTGATAATGGGATGCCTATACTGTAGGGTTAGTGCAGGTCAGTGCAAGCTATTTGTTATGACGCTTTTCAAGAATCAACCAGTTTGTCAAAACCTATGTAATGGGAGTCAATTTGATTATTTTTATTGGCTTTTATTTCATGAATTTGGATATTGAGGTTCTTCATAATGCTACTTAAGTGTTAAAACTATTAGAACTTTAAATTGAAGTTTCAAAACTAAAATATATATTTATATTAGTCTTGATGCTTGCAAATAAAAGCTAGAGATTACTACCTCGTCTCCATTGATTGTTTATAAATAATTAAAGAAGAAAGGATTCCGAAGTGTGAAAGTTTTGTACCGTAAAGTAAAAATTGCAACAAAACTTAGCATTTATTTTTTAAGAAAATTGGGTCAAATTTGACCTGTTATTTCACAAGTCAATGGAAAAACTGCAATGCAATTTGGAATATCTATAATAAGATAAAGCACATAAGCAATCAAATAATTACAAACTAAATATGGATTAGAAAAGTATCTTGCCTTTTAAGAAAAAAATGATATAAGAAAAGATTCAGTGATTTAAAATTCCCCGATTTGAAAGTGATACGCTTTCTAGGTCGAATTTCCATTAAGATTGCTAAAACGGAGCATAATACGAATTCAAGGAATCAATACTGTAAAAAACAACAACTGTTAAACTTCCCATTAGAATCCCAATGCATCAAGTAAATTTTCTGCTTCAAATATTCATTGGAAAATTTCTCTTTGTCTTTCTTTTTCTCCCTTAATCTATCAGTAGTACTCTTTAAAATAAAGGCTGGCAATATATCAAAAGTTTTATTATTTCAAGCTAATTGTTGAAGTTTGAGCAGTGAAAATTTTCTCTATCAATACTGAAAGGTGCCAAATGTCCAACAATATTACGGCAGCTCTCGAGGCACCTAGATTTCAAAATGAAATCCCACCACCTTTTATTTAAATACAATGCATTGAATACCTTAAGAGTGTACTTTATTTGTTAGACACATGCGAACGGATGGCTTGAGGGATATTGATATGTATGAGCAAACATTTGTTAAATTGCCATTAAGTAAGATGAGTTATCTTTTATGCATCATCCCTTAATACAGACTGTCATTTCAGGACCAATGGTTGCTTGAAGGACGGTAGAGAATTTTTTCCTATATTTAAAAGAGAAACTCGGTTTTTCAGTACTCTGAGTTACGTAATCTTGGACCATCTTAAAAATGATGAGGTTAAATAGCATTGAGAAATACTTTCTTTAAAAATCAAATCGGTTTGTTGATTCTGAAGAGAGACCATGGCTATTTTCTATCTGTGTCAGATCTCAGAGTGATTTGGATTACAGTTGCATTATTCACTTTCAGATCAATAGAAAAATATAGTTAATGATTTGAGGGCTCCAGAATAAACACTCAAAGTTCTAGACAATATCTATACTATCAAAGACAAGAACATATAACTATATTCCAAATTTTCAAAAAATTAATTTTTCATTAAATGTAGATGACTAGTTACTTTTTTTTTGGCAGGTAGAAGGCATAAAATTAGATCAGTGATCATAATGCGATAGTTGCCTAAAGGATCGCTATTCACGATATGTTTGTATGAGCGGTTGTCTATCCTCAGTCAGAAGCTAACAAAACATCTAAAGACAGATGTGTTCTTGATGAAGAACCATTCATATTTATTAAGAATGAGAAGACCGAAAATGAAATCGCGAGAGAAGGATATACAAAAGAATGGGAACCGAATTATAAGGGTACTATGAGATTATGACACCAAGTAATCATAAAACTAAAGAAAATATATATATTTTTGATTTATTATTATTTCTAGTAATGTTATTAAAATATTTCATGAACAGTATAAAAAAGTATTTGTTATAAAATAAATACATGATTTAATTTTTCAAAGACATGCCATAATTCATTACAATCAGGTATTTCCTTTGCAAATATTTCATTTTTCTCCAGATATCCAAAGAAAATAAAATTCAAAACATTTTTTTAACATAAACTTATGGCATATATTTCTTGTTTACTCTGGGTTGCTTAGCTTTAAGGGAATTGTTTTGAAATCTACAAATCTTTTCAACTAATTATATATATTGTTACAAACCTGCAATTCGGCTTCCCAGCATAGTTTATTCCATCAATAGAAAGAAAGTTTTACAGTCATCTGAATGGGACTAGCGCGTCGCAGGTCCCAGAGCTTGGCGACAAACTTGGCGACCATTTGGCGACAAATTTGGCGACTTTGGCGCCAAAATAGATAATACCCGAAACTTCGAGAATTTTCCCGATCCGTCCAGTAGGAACCGAGATACGCCTCGAACGTTCGTGATTGGTTGAAAGGCTTCTAGCCCCGCCTCCTGAGACCTATAAAAGGGGCTGCGGCTGCCAGAGAGTCAAGTCCGCGTTGGGAGACGACGAAGCCAGTAGAGAGAGACGACGGAGTAGTCAGAGTTCGAGAGCAGCGGAGTCGAGTCGACGAAGTCAGTATTCCGAGCGAGAGTCGGAGAAGTCCGAGGACGGAGCGGAGGTGAGCAGCGGCGGAGTCAAGCTCGTGCTGAACTGAGCTGTGCGCTACTGTCTGCAGTAGATTCTGGTTGTATGCTGCTGTGTGTGCTGTTGTATACTACACGTCTCGGGTGAAGATAATCGTCTTCTGTGCTGTACATAGTTGTCGCTTTGTGCTGTCCTGTGTGTCTTCGTGTAAATAAACGTCGTTGTTTTTATTCTACTTCTGCCTGCTAATTGAGCGTCCTACACACCATATCACTTCCACTATCCAAACGAACCCCGGTAAAGAAAATTTCGTAACATTTGGTGTCAGGAGTGGGATAGTGGTCAACAGTGTATGGTGCTGACGAGATCCCAAGCAAAAATGGCTGATAGCGGTAAATGGTGAATTACTGGCTCTGTTGGCTGAGATGAAGAAATCTATGGAGGAGATGATTCAAGGACAAGAGGAGATGAAGAAAAGACAAGAGGAGATGAAGAAATCAATGAAAGCCTTTACGGAAGAAATGAAAGCCGGACAAGAGAAACTTTTGCAAGAAATGGAAGCCTTCACGGAAGAAATGAAAACCGGATATGAAGACATGAAGAGTGAATTGAGAAAAGGCCTTTCGTCGTGGAAAGAAATTCGCGAAGATAAAGTTAACAAAACAGAAGAAGTCCCAGATATCACAGAAGAAATTGAAGGAAGCAGCGAGAGCCGAGTGGAAGAAAAGACTGAAGATCGAATGGAGACCGGTGTCACCGAAAAGGAGCTTAGCCTTCCGGAGGATGAACCGAAGTTTAATAAGGAGAGGACCCGACAGGGTGAATGTCAAATAGTTGCAGAGCTGAAACAGTCTTTTCCGAATGAGCCCCCTGATGTGGAACCGAAAGTGCAGGCGCTCTATGAAGGAGAAGATGGACTTTCTTCGGACGGGTCTGTTGGTGTCGACCCGTGTTTCATACCTATGGATGCAAGAGTTGATGCGTCCCTGTTTGGATTGGATTCGTCCCAAAGATTAAAGGGACTACCTCTCGGCAAGCCTCTTGGTATCTCCTTGCATAGTGACACGGAAGAAGACTCTGTGGCTGGAATCGCTGATCCCTGTAGTCACGATCTCAACTTCCTTCAAGAATTCATCTTTGCTGTGGATCTGCATAGAAGTGTGATGCAAATAGGAGCCGATGAATCTCCTGTGCATCCGGACATGTTATGTCGTCGCAGAAGGACCCTTCCAGCGAAAACGGATGCGCTCTTCAGAAGATCCTGTGTGGAGGGAGTCGAACAATTCTCGAGTGTCGAGAATAGACCAAGAAGAGGTGGACGTATTCCCGTGAAAGCTTTGGCAACGAAGGCGAATACCTGGCTTTCGAGTGGACTTCAGAAGGCACCGTTGGATCATCCTGATATACGATTGGTTCGATGGAAGAAGTTCAAAGTGACCAACCGAAAAGCCTGGCAAGAATTCATTCCGGAGGTCTCTACTACGATCCAGCGTTTGGCTCCATGGGACATCCTGCATTTTAAGGAGCGGAATCAAGTCTGGATGTACAATCCGAAACGACGAAGAGGTCCGGGTCAAAAGCATTCAGAAGGTTTGGATGGATCTTCAGTCGCCGCCAAACTAGTAAATGATGTCATCTTCGGAAGTCGCCTAAAGCATCATCATCATAACATCATACGGAAACTTACGCCAGCTGATGGATTGAAGTAGGACTGCCGGGACGGCAGTCTTTGAAGAGGGGAGCAATGTTACAAACCTGCAATTCGGCTTCCCAGCATAGTTTATTCCATCAATAGAAAGAAAGTTTTACAGTCATCTGAATGGGACTAGCGAGTCGCAGGTCCCAGAGATTGGCGACCATTTGGCTACAAATTTGGCGACTTTGGCGCCAAAATAGATAATACCCGAAACTTCGAGAATTTTCCCGATCCGTCCAGTAGGAACCGAGATACGCCTCGAACGTTCCTGATTGGTTGAAAGGCTTCTAGCCCCGCCTCCTGAGACCTATAAAAGGGGCTGCGGCTGCCAGAGAGTCAAGTCCGCGTTGGGAGACGACGAAGCCAGTAGAGAGAGACGACGGAGTAGTCAGAGTTCGAGAGCAGCGGAGTCGAGTCGACGAAGTCAGTATTCCGAGTGAGAGTCGGAGAAGTCCGAGGACGGAGCGGAGGTGAGCAGCGACGGAGTCAAGCTCGTGCTGAACTGAGCTGTGCGCTACTGTCTGCAGTAGATTCTGGTTGTATGCTGCTGTGTGTGCTGTTGTATACTACACGTCTCGGGTGAAGATAAACGTCTTCTGTGCTGTACATAGTTGTCGCTTTGTGCTGTCCTGTGTGTCTTCGTGTAAATAAACGTCGTTGTTTTTATTCTACTTCTGCCTGCTAATTGAGCGTCCTACACACCATATCACTTCCACTATCCAAACGAATCCCGGTAAAGAAAATTTCGTAACAATATATATATATATATATATATATATATATATATTAAAGAAAGCCTTCAGGAACTTTAAAATGAAATGAAAACACAATTAAAAACTGAAATGATAGCTGTGGAAATCCTAAGAGCTTCCTCCTTATATTTAAAATTTTTGCATAATCATTAAAAGTTAGATAAATATTGAGCATTAATCGACATATAAACTAGAAATTTCTGTAGAAAAAAAATATGATATGGCAAAATTAAGTCTTGTGTTTGACAAACGGAAATGACTGAGAAAAAATAAACAAATCCTGAAACTGTAGAATATTGATCATTAATCTACCTGAAAACTTAGAAAACCTATTATTTTCTGAAATAAACAAATATTCTATTTCTACCATAACACAAGTTAATAACATTGGAGCTTTTATATTAAAAATAAATATTTTCTGTGCGAAACAGCAAAAAAAAAAAGAAATTTAAATCCATTGCATAATAACCTATTATAAAGCCTATTGAAATAACAGTAGAATAACTTTCATGATGCTCGATTTCCTTGTAAGAAAATATTTACTTTGGGATATAAAAGTAAATATCTTCCAGATACGACAATAAGCTAGGAAACAACAATAAAAAAGTTCTTCCACATAGAGATGTAAAAATACTCTTTTGAATTTTTATCGTATGTTTCTTATTTTTTTTTTCATTTTTGATTCCATAACCAACTAAATCATCTAACTGCTGGAAAATGAAAGGAATAACTGCTTTTGAATGGATATAAAAAATAGTTTAATTCAAATATTAAAATAAAATACTTGCTAAATAAATAAAGGTCTAAAAGGTACTAAAATCTTTAAATACATTTACTATATTTCATTGAATTTAATGAACTTAGTTTCAATAAATTGTTTCCAAATATTAGGATCTGACAAACGGATAAGTTATTTTGAGAAGCTGAATGGGTTTAAAAGAAATAACGAGAAAATAATAAATTATTAGCTTGATGTATTTCATATTTTGTAATGATATTTTTTAATAATAATATAAGATATACAATAACATCTTTTAAATAAATTTCTAATGTTTACTTACGTATTTTATAATTAATTTCTTTCAATTGTACCACATTAATTTCAGAAGTTTTAATGCTATCTTATACATTACCAGTTATAACCATGTCGAGCTTTATTGATTTAATATTTATATAAAATTCTAAATAATAAATAACATTTAGAAGTAGATTATTATTTATAAAATATTGACTTTCATCTAAATTTCTGCTGCAGCCATTTTGAGTCGTATTAAATTATATGATATTGATAGGGTTTAAGACTAGATAATCTAAAAGCTTTGTATACTATTATAATTAATTATCAAAACTAAGAAAGGTCATGAAAAAATGATTGTAGATAATACGTTAATTTCTCACACTACTATTATAATCTGTTTCATATTTCTGATTTTCGTATATTTCCTTAAAATTTAATCTTTAGTATATTCGGAATATAAAAAGGTCTTCACAAGCAATACATACTGCTAATAAGAAAATTATTATAAAGTTTCCATCGAGATTATCAGGTCATTTCTTAAGATATGTTGGCGGAAAATTATTTTTTCTAAGAAATGTAGACATTTTCACTGAAATATTCAACATTCTTAAAAATCCTAATTAACAATGTAGCTTAAACAGTATTAATCTGTGAAAACTGCACAGAAAAACTGTTGATAACACTTTTATGTCATTCTTAATTTTCATTTAGCGCACTTCAAAATTAAGCACCTCTTACAAGTAAAAGTGTATTTTTTTCTCTACTTAATACCATAAGCAAAAACACTGTCACAAATAATTTAAATATAATCTTTCCAGCATAAAACCTTCATAATGCCATTACCTTCATATTATAAGACGGTGAAGTGTCAATTATACATATTAGGCACAAAACTGTGAAACAGTTCTATGAAAGAGAGTGCGCTTACATTACATGTTAATATCGAGTTGATAGATAATGTATAATGAGTTCTGCCGCTGACATGGACACTTAAGATAGCTTGAAGGCATCAATAAAAGAAAAAAATAACACACAGAGCAAAAATTAAACAATGCTTTCTTCTTATTATTTACTAAATATCGGTCCGGGAATTAAAGGTATTAACACTAAAGCTACCACGAGGCGGTCAAATGACCGGCTTCCAATGGCAGTTCCAATGTATCGGTGAAATGCCGGTAGGTTTAGTGTTAATATATATTGTGAATTACAATCAAAACATGTTTACCAGCTTATTTATAAATAATTTATATATATTTTTTCTTTTTGAAATAATTATTCAAATAGACAAAACCCCCACAAAAATTCAATGATTTTTAAATTATTTTTAATAAGATTTATATTTTTGCATATTTTAGTATGGAAACATAAAAAAAAACATTTATAATTCAGCTATTTTTAAAATTGAAAAAAAAACATGTTTTAAGTTAAGCAGAATTTTGCTGAAAGAAAATATAGTATTACTCTTTCGCTGTGACCCGAGTAGTAGAATTTAAATGAAAGATAAAAAATGCAAAATTTATACGAAAGAGCATTTCTAATATAATAGAATATTTGAGTCTTATTCCTAGTACTAACCTCAAATAAAACCTTTATGTAAATTAAATGCTGATGCAGTCCTACTTTACTTAAAAGTGAACTTCTATCAATAAGAGCATATTACAGCATGTATTTGAAATTCTGAATTTTAAATTTTATGTGATTTCAGTAATATAACACGTTTGATCTTTTGTCGTATTTGAAATGGAAGAGGAAAAATATCTTTAATGTGTACTAAATGTACTTAGTAAAATAAAAAAAATTAAATATCAAAAGACATATTTACAAAAACCTTTAAAGAGACTTTAAAGTTAAAACAAACAAAAAAAAACAGTTTCTGAATATTTATTTCAAATTTTTAACATTTCCACGATTTTTTAAATGGACGAAAATTTACCACCCTAATAGAATTAATTCAAAATTTAGTCTTTTAGAAATCATGAAAGAAGCCGTTTTTTTAAATAAGCAATAATATATGAGAAAAGAAATATATCTCAATTTAATCCTTAAGAAAAATTTATAAATAAATTCCATTTAAATACCAAATGCCAATGTTTTTCGGTCATAAAATACAGTTTCTCTTGAATACTGATTTGCAGTATTTAGAATTTTATAGGCACTATTTGGTTTTGATATACCATGAATATTAATTATAATTCATGGAGAATAATTAATATTCATTTCAATTAAATATTCTGTTTATAATCTTTGAATTATATATTTCTGATTTTAAAGTAAATTCATATTTCTAATTTCAAATACATGGGAAAAAGTATTTCGATCACAAATCTTTGAAAAAGAATTCTGAAAAATTTTAATGACGTTATCTCCATGTTATGAAAAGATAATGCTTCTCGTTTAAAGTAAAGATAAATTTATTTATGTAAAACAATTATTACTATAACTTTGCTGAGATATCTAATTATTACGATTCAATATATAACTTAATAATATCAGTTGCTTATGTTTGATATTTTTCATTATGACTTAAAATAACAGATATTCTTATGTTTAAATCTACGGTAAAAAAAAAATCTAAAAATTTTAAGGGATTGAAAGCTTTTTTTTTAATAGATTGATAGATTTTTAAGACAAAAAAATATGACAAATATATTTACTTAAAATAAATAAAAATTCAAACATACTTTTAAGCAAACGGATCTTTTTATTGAGTACACACAGAAACTTGATAAACTGCAAACGCTGCGAATTTTTGAATTGCAAACAATGTTAACAAATATTAAGTGCTTATTTTGAGGAGACAGTTTGTGTATTTGATTTGATAATTTTTGATTAGATAACACAAAGTTACGAATTTTTGTTATCCATAATCACCCATATTGGTTTAATATTTTCTTGATGGCTTGCTTTGTAATAGCATCATATTATGTTTTACTTATGTTTTATGTTTCACTAATAAGTCGGAAATAAATCTTGAGTTTATTGTAACATTTCTTATATTACCAAACTTTACATTACAACTGAATTATCAAATATATAAATGTAATAAAGTTACAGACGATATACAGAATGGGTATATTAATATTTTTATTACAGAAATAAATTTAATGCAAAGATACAAACAATAAATATCATTTTTGTATCTTTCATACCAAAATAATTTCAACACAAAGAATTTTGCCCTTATATGTTCTAAAAAACGTTTATTTTAATGTTTGGATTCTTACAATGGATAATTTCAAATATATATTTTTACATTTTTGCGGGTGAGGTCAATTGTTGAAAGCTTTGTATTGCAGAACTGATATGCGATGACTTCAACTTTTTTACTATTTTTTTTTAATTATAAGTACTTCAGCTTTTGTTCACAAGTATTGAAGTAAAAGAAGATTTTAATGAGTATTTTATATTTCACAATTAAATAATTAATAATTCATTAGTAAACAAAGAAAAAAATTCATGGAAAAATCTTCATTCCTAAAACTATGTACATCTACATATATGTATCCTATAGTCAGTAACATCAGTGGTTCACATTTGAATTTAAAAATTAATAATTAACTTTTCAAGTATTTAGTTTGAAATGGTGTGAGCAATTTTGTAAAACATTTTTGTATAGAAACCGTTTGAAATTCTTGAATATAAATGTCACATCTGTAATTCTGTAAAGGCCACGAACTCACTTTATAAAATTACTTTCAGTGTTAGTCGATGCTTCCCTTTAAATGTAAGCGCAAGGAAAGTTTTCTTTCAGCCAAATAAATAGCCTCTAAATAAAGACATTTACTTGTACCTATGCGAAAATGGATCCCTGGAAAATTTGATCCTTTAAAATGCTGATTCAATTTATTATCAAGTTTCCCTTTAATAAGCTTAGATTGGAAAGAAATTACAAAGTGGATTGGAAATTACGATGTCAATTACAAATTCCTTATATAATCACAAAATCATCAAACCACAATAGATATTATTAAACTGGTAAAACAAGATAAATTAATTTTAAATCAATTATCGCTAAAATATAGTTTTGAATGTAATTATAAATTGTATGAAGTTCCAAATAAGTGGTGTATTAATATTTTTGTGATGACTAATTAATAAACATTTATGATGTCTAATTAATAAATATTTAAAAATTCAGCATAAATCGAAAATAGATTAGTCCAAATTCTTAAATTATCATTTTTTTTATATCTAGTGAAACATCATTAATCTTCAGAATTTGAGCTTGAATGAATTAAATCGTATAAATAAACTAATTAATTTAAAATAAAATATGGGATATTTTATTCTAATTAAGAAAAAACACATTTTATGTTAAAGAATTAATGCCGAGAATAACGCAATTAAATAATTAAAATTAAATTACTTTTAATCCATTCATTTTCTTTTAAGTTATTTTTGAATGGAGCTCAACGTTTTATTAAATGTTAATGAAAATAAATTATTTGAAGAATATGTCATCGATTAAAGTAATGAAATGTTAAAAATTGTCAGATATATTATAATTTTATTGAAATTTTAATATAAATAGGTTTTATCTATATTTCCTTCATTTTCTTTGATGCAGTTTCAGATTTTGAGATGAAAATAACTGCTATATGGTATTAATCGATTTTTTACATGTTATCAATGAAGAAAAACATGAAGCATTACAAATTATGAATTTATTTTTAAATCGACCTTTTTTAATTAGTCTGTGAATTAATTTAATGAAGAATAAATAACACAATCGGTCCTCAATATTTATTACTTATTATTTTTCTTCATAAAATGTATTCACGCTTCACAGACAAACTGAAAAATATCGCTAAATTATTTCTTTCAATAAAACATTTTATATCCGACATTTTATTTTATTCCATTTGTAAACCACTATTTTGTCAAATCTTTTATTTATTTGGTTAGAGAGTACGTAAAATTTTTAGTTCTTAGAATTCCGGGCCTGTTTTATTTAATTCAAATATTGTTGCTTAGATTAAGTTAAACCTTGTATTAAATACAGTCAAAGATAACGCTCGCTAATCTCAACTCGAGGCTTTATTCAGGGAACTAAACCTTAGATCTGTTTTTATTCACAAGACTAAATGACTCGAATCTTTGAGATTTCGAAAGATACAGAAATTATAAGAACATTCTAGAACAAACGAGAAATAACATAAAGTAAAGCAATAACAAAATTTTTAGTCAACTTGCCTGCAGTCAGATACGAACTTTCGCTTTCAGTTCATAGCATTCTACCACTGAGCCATTCAGTCTGTCCAAGCCATTCCAAGTTAGAACAAATTTCGCTACAATATTATTATTATATGGTTAAATATAAAGTGGGCTAAAATTATATATTTCTTGAGCCATGAGACTTTTTACCACAACTTTCAGAAGTAATGCGTAACAATCAGACGTGGGATATTAATTATAAGAAATGAATTATCTTTGTTATAATATTTGGATCTTTGAAGAAGAATCTGTTTATGATATTTATTAACTTGTATCAAGATTTATAATTCATTTATAGATATCATAATGAAATCTTCCTTTAGTATCTTCAGGAAAATTGATAAAATTTATGAAAAACGATATCCCTCAAATAAACCAGCACAAAAATAAATGTTCTCGAAATATTGCACTTACAAGAAATCTCATAATGAAAAACGTTTGCCGAAACACTATCAAATACCAATCTAACTCCATCCACATCGAGGGAATAAAAAAAGTTGTTTCTTTCTTTCTTCAACCTAATACTTCGAAAACAATGATACTCCAGCTTTTTTTTTCTTTGGAGATCTTTTCGACAGATTTATCTTTGTTTCATTAATCTTTGCTACAGATTTTCTGATCTCATTACAATCATATGCTACAAATCTTTATCAGTCTATATTTCTTTTCATTTTTATGTCTTTGTAATCTCATCATCCATGGATTGATTTTAGAATAGTCGTTTTGGAAGAATGATATCCCAGTCTTAAATACGATTATATTCGGAAAGAATAGAAAATGATTTGAAGGTCGTTTAATAATACTAATCTAACTCATTTTTGACATTATAAATTTATTGGATAAAAATTAATATATCCTCACTTAACTTAATCTTTTGTTTCAACCAATGAATCGAAAAAGTTCGCTTTTTACTATAAATATCTATACAAATAGCTTCATTTCAACTTCAGTGTCTATCAGTTGAAGATAAAATTTTATGAAGTCATTTTATTAAAATAATTTAAAATTATTTCTTAGTAAAGCATTTGGATTTTAATTTTGTCTTACACATGAAAAAAAATTATAGCAATAGATAAGTCTTTAAATTTCCAGAAATATGAATTCATTTGAAATTGAAGTGTCTGGGGTCATCATTCTAATTAGAGGCAATACTGGATCACTTTATATATAGAATTACCATTACCCAGAATCTACACTGCAGCAAATACTACAAAAATAATTTGAAGATTTTTTTTCTGTAAATTATTTTTGTTGATAGTACGCCATCGGTTACTTATATATCATTGCATGATACTATTGATGTATTTCCCCTTACCATCAATAGGTAGGAAGATATTAAATAGTCACACATCGCAAAGGAGAAGAAATGAATGCTTTGTAATGTACATTCATGTTATTAAAACGTGTACGATTTCAGAGGTTAAAGTATGATAAGGATAAATCAAGTAATTTCAGATTCTCGGATAAGAAACGTAACTTAAAACAGAAAAACTATATTCTAAGAATTGTGTGCATGATATTTATCTTCTCTGAACTGCAATGTATTTCAATAACAAGAAACATTTTGAAATTTTGATGATTTAAATTTCATGGAATCGTGTTGCAGTTGTATGTATTTGATAGTTTTGTTACAATAATCTAACTTTGTATAAACAACGAAAGTTTTCTTTTTGAACAAGTTTTGTAAGAACTTCAATTAAAGTATATTTACTCTATACTTTTTCGAAATTTATGAATAGCTAATAATTGTGTTGTTATTTTCCGATTCTGTCTTCTTAATAACTTATTTAATACTTGTATTATCGCTAAAATATATAGAGGGAAAACTCGTTCAAATACTAGGAAGACAGATCAAAAATTAGTATAAAAATGAGTTTGCATCTTAATTCCTTTATAAATTGTATGTGTAGGGATCTGAAACTCCACGCCTACACATACAATTCAATTGTGCCCAGATGAAAAGAGGGAAATCATTTGATTAAAGTTTTTATAACTTAATGCTTAGTTATTAATGCAAATTTTAGTTATTAATTATTTTCAGGCGAAGTTTCTTTTCGTTTAGCATTCATGGCTGCAAAGAGCTAAAAAACACAAAAATTCCAAAACAAACTGGAGAGAAATACTGCAGACAATTTTATAAATTACTGCCAATTGCTTTTGAGTAAAAATAAAACCACCAAAAATATTTTTATTGCTTATTTCAGACGATTTTTGTTGCATATCTAATGGTGTTCCATCACTTATGTGAGCTATTTTTTGCTGCGTTCTAAACAACTGTATTTTTATTAAATTAATATTTTAATATTTTGAGAAAATGTATGTTATGTAATAATTGTTACTAAATTTAAGTATGGAACACACCCACAAAAAATTTGTACATGTTTTTTTTAAATTTATTTTATTACAGTTTCCTTTTGTAAAGCACAAGTGTCCCATCACTTTTGTGAGACATTGTATATATATTTGAAATCATGCATGTCTGTTTGGTAAATGAACACAATCACTCAAAAAGCTCTTTAAACTAGACAAATGCAATTTGATATATAAATTTTATATTGATCCATAAATTCGTATGCGTTAACAGATTTATCTTAAGTCTACAATTTTGATTTGGGAGAAGTGAAATAACACTTTTGCTGGAGATCAGACAAGAAATTTGCAGATAAACAATTTCCAATGCTTTCTGCCAGTTTAGTTTCGAGTTACAGAATAAAACTGCATATCAAAAACGATAAATATGATTTGAAAAGTAAAATAATAGTGTTATTGGCAGAATTTCTATTAACGTTTCCTCAGAGAAGTTATTTCTTCTACAGAAGATCTTAAACAACGCTTGTACAATTAATTTTTTTCTTACGATCATATGCTGGAAAATATTTGCGCTTTTTATTAAAATTGTTGGTGGCTGTATTCGCTCATACCACTTTAACAACTCATTCATCAATAATTGTTTCACAAATAATTTAGAAAAAATTGGTAACTTAAGTTGTAATAAAATGAGAGAGAAATCTATTTATCAAAAGACCTTTCCCTCCACGCTCTGAAAATAAGGATAAGTATGCTCCTGTTTATTCCACAACATTTACTTTAGCTTTAAGAAGATGTTTACGGTTAAATCCATTAATTTACATTCAAGGCTAAAACAGCAAATGCGCTAATAGGATTATCTAGAAAAGAATCAAGAACTGTTAAACTTGAATTTGATACAGTAACAATAAATAGTTTTCATAATAATATTTTGTCATCTATACTTATAATAAAGCTCAATGTGTGTGTGTGTGTGTGTCTGTGTGTGTGTTGGAGCTGTACAGGCCAGACCATTCAACCTACAGCTACCAAATTTGGCCCGTGTATACCTTGGAGGCCGGGAATGTGCACCTGGGGGTTATTTTTTCGAATTTTTAACTAGAATTTTATTTATTTAAAAATTAAGCAAAATTTTGACGTGTTTCTGCTATAACTTCCGAAAATATTACCGCACAAAAAAGATTTTTACATGAAGTTAAAGATCAAATATTTATCTTTTAAATGATACTAATGTTTTAATCTTAAAATTAAATTTCTATTTTTAATGAATTTTTAAATAAATATTTTAACTATGTTTTTCAATAATTTTTTTCGTAAAAAATAAAAATTGAAATTAAGCACGTTTCGCATTCATGGGTAAAAATTAGCTTTTTTCAAAGTGTTGCCATCACATTGATTAAAGCTATAATTAAAAATAAATTACATCTTTTTGGAAATGAAATCTGCAAAAATATAATTTTCGGCACGTGTTTGTAGGAAATGAAACAAATATAAAATATTATTTTTTCTAAAAAATAAATTCAAGAAAAATTATTTTATGATCTATGAAGATATAAACAAACTTATGGCATTTATTGATGGAATAAATCATATATTTTCCTTTCAGGTTTGAATATTTTACTTTTGTAAATATCGTCTGCGCGTGTGGTTAATTTCAGATAATTTCATTTTCCAATCTAAATATCTGTACTTTTCTAAATATCGTCTGCTTATTAATTGCATTTTTATCTCTTTTGTTTTTGGCAACTATTGAAATGTTATGTTTAATTTTGATGTGTTTGTTCTATGTAGTACTTTTGTATGTGATGTTTTATTCGAGCGGATATTAAGGAGAATGCATACACCACAAGAGAAAGCACAGATTTTATTGTGGTTAATTTCCAATCAACTAAATCACTGACTTTTAAGAGTTAATTTCCAATCACTTAAACTAACTGATTTATGAAAATTTGAATATCACTATTCAATAAAAAATGGATAATTTTAGATTTTTCATAGATCGCTTCAAAGAAAATACACCAATCAGCGCGGAGATTTCTCAAGATTAATTGACCTAAGATTATGAAAATGGGGAGTTTTTCTAAATTTTTAACATTTAAAACTTCATAAATAAGTCTTGATCGTGGAAAATAGAAACATTCAATCATTTATTTAAAATTTGGTGTGTCCAGAATATTTCTCAGAATATGATACCTTACTGCATTAAATTTAGACTTCATAATTTTTGAAATATATTTATAGGCAGGAACAAAATATTTTTATTGATTTTATTTCAATTCTTTTGAAAGCAAAACTAAAAACTGAATTTTATACTGAATCTCAGAAATTTTTGTTGAATTATTGTTTGAGATATTACATAAATTATGAAAAATATTTTGTAGTTAACATAAGACTTAAATACCGAGCGATTCTGATTGCAATACTCACATTAAATAATAATAATAATTAATAAACAACAATAAAGATGATAAATAAAATAAACCGCTTGGTTTTATTAAAAAATATCTTAATATTAATTGCAATTTCATCATTTACATTTTAAATTAAAGTTGAAGTTTTGCCAGAAATGACAACAAATTAGCAAAATATGTATAGTAAATTGAACGAAACGATCAAAACAGTATAAATTTGGTATGACTATCAAAATTTGAAGATTAAAAATGTTTTGTTTGAGAATCCTTTAAGAGACCATTTACTTAAAATATTTAATTGAAAATTGTAGGGAGCGGTAATACTGGCGAACTGGCTGGTCGCGAAAGGCGGCTACTAATATAATAAGGCAATGACAAATACATCCACTGTTTATCTAATTTCTGAAATTTTGTTTTTCGGTTATTTTTTATTTGAAATCTGACGTGCGACGAGAATGATACCCAAAATGGTGATTCATACCATACCAGCTTGAGATCATTTAAATTAAGATACAATTAATCGTTTACTAGACAGATGAATGGCAATAATCTAATAATGATTCCGATATGAAGAAAATGATATACATTTTATAATTTTTCACATAATATTTAAAGGTTAAGCACAATCTGTAAATAGATTGATCTAAAAAAATCTCAAAGTGCTCTATATGGTGTAGTTTGGACCTATATCTTCCAAATTGTTCCATGCAATTATATCTAGACTAGAGGGTCGTAAGAGATTTTCAAGATTTTCATATTTTTTTGTTATTTAAAATTTTTGAAACTTAATGTATTTTTATTATACCTTCAAAATATATTTTTGAATAAAAATAATTTTTACACCACCATTTTAAAATTCGTTTTTTCAATTTTAATATTACCAATTTTATTTTCAGTGCAATTTTGACGATTGTATAAATAATTTTTTCGACAATTATTTCCTAAAAACAATTTTACAACTACATGTTTCTTTTATATAAAAGAGATCACAAAATAATTCTCAAATAGTAAATAATAAAGATTAAGAAATTTTAACATTCGCGTGACTAATCAAATATAATCATAAATATAATTAGATGTATATATTTTTCAATTTATAACAAAGTAAGACCGCATATTTCAAATCATTTCAATTTTTTAAATATGAAAATGGTTCTCAGTTGAAATTTTTAATGCAAAATATAGATGCATATATCGTTACTTTCAAAAAGTAGAGACTAATGCAATCAAGCTACTCATATCACATTTAGGTCCAGTATTAATCTTCTTACTATTTATTTTTTCTTCTAATTTTTCTTGCCATTTACTCACTATTTGTTTATTATATATATATCTCGATATTAACATCTTCGATTTGATTTTAAACTCTATTCTATAGAAAATATTATATGGTACATTAACTTCTTAATTTTTGATAAAATGCTGCAGTAGAAAAACTAATTTTCAAATACAGGAAATGAAGCTCAAAAATATATAAATATGTATTCCCCGCGAGCATTCTATCACGTTCTTGTGAGAACGTATCTTTTCTCGTCTTGACAGATCGTATATATATTGCACAATTCTTAACGCAACACTTCCTTCTACAAATCATAAATATCTTTGACTTATTGAATGTCGTAATCTTTAAAATCACGTGTTCTACTTCACTTATATGCCACTTAAATGCGGAGAGAGTAGTTTTTTCACGAATGGCGTAAAAGAATGATTTAAATAACAATTTACTTCAAAGCTCTGTTTCGTAAACATGCAAGAAGAAGACAGTAGTTACTTGAACATTTCTCAACATAATTTATAATTAGAATTTAGCATTCACAATGTCCATGGACTGGTTCATGTTAATAAACACTAATACTGAGGGTAGTTTTGTTAAACAGAATATAATATTTAAGCTATCACAACATTTAGAATCTTTGATCTGGTTGTTGTGCCAAACCAAATAATGCTATACTTCTTAAATATGTAATAATTAAACTAAAAACTTCGTTTATGAAGGTTTATTGACAAAATGAGTACAAACTATTGATTATAATACCATTAAAATGTTAGGGCAAATAAAAGCATTTTAAATTGATAAATTTAATAATGAAAGTGGCATATACCAAGTCGTATGTCGAAAATTATTCAGAAGTTCGGAATGAACTATTATTAATGTTTCTTATACATACATTAGTTGTACAAAAATTTGAATGTGAAATTAAACAAAAATATTAAAAGAATTAAATAAAATTATTTTGTAAAAAACATTTTAATGATATAGGAGGATTATGGAGTTCACAAAATCGATTAAATAAAGATTACTGATGTGATTTTTCGTTTAAAATATACAAATAAATTAAAAGTGAACCTTATGAAAGTATCCAATGCAGAAGCCCTAAAAATCATTAGAAAAAAATTTGAAAAACCTTAAATTTAGAGAGCACAAAATGCTGCCAAATCCAAAGTTAGTATCGAATTGAGTATATCCGAAATGGAATTATCCAAGGAAATAAGCAGAAAGAAATAATCCAAATATGAAAAGGATCAATTATGTGACACTGAGGATTACTCAGCGCGTTAAACATGAATAAAAATGAATCCGGCCAGAAAAATTAATAAAACGTTAACTACATTAAGATATTCAAACCTGATTTATTTTTCGTTAGGGTGTCTAACTTTTGTCTAGATATTGTTTATGATGATCAGGCACTTTGATACTGTATTTAATTGTTGGCAAGCAGATTGTTTGTATTTTGTATCTTAATTTATGGGATAACTTTTAACCAACTTATGCCTTGTATTAATTTATTTGTTTATATTTACCATTTAGTTGTATTATTATTTTAAATGATAGTTATTTACCGAATTCAAAATTTATATATAACTTTGTGCACTTTTGGAAATTTAATTTATAAGAATTTTTGGGTAACAAAAGATGAATATCTGAATGAAATTCAGAATCCTCACGTTAAAATATTCTGGTTATAATCCTTACTGGAAAGTAACCCTTGATAAGTTTTTAGGCCGGAATTTTTATTATTTCTGTTTGTAAATGTACAGTAATTTTCAGTCCTATATAATTTATGTTTTCTATTTGGTTCGTTCTTTTAAACCAAGTGAATTGCGTTTCGATTGTTTTTGTATAAATCTCATAAGCTTGTTTCATAGTCAGGCTGCAAAGACAGCAACATTTTTTTTGAAGAAATTTTATCACAGGAGAGAAATTTTACATAGATTTGACATGTAACAACCCATTTACGGAAAATCATTTGCAGAATTGTGTCTCGCTACAACAAATCTCTTCTCTAACAGGTCCCAGAAACTTTACTTACATTATATCGGGATTTCTCATATTATATTTTCCAGAGTATAAGAATTTTTTCCCATGAAATTTGAAAAAACTTTTGTCGTGCTGAGATATTTTTTATCAAACAGAAAAACAAAATACTCTAATTATATAAATTAAAAAGCAAATAGTCTTAAACTATTCCGAATGCATATTACCAGAAATGATTATAAATTGTACATTAGTATGATGATTAGGAATTATACGATATTTGATATGTAGGCTAGAATAGATATATAGCATGGAATGCATTGATTAAAACGAATAACTTGTTGTTTTTTATTTTAAATAACAAAGCGTATAACAGCAATAAGCAAATAAAGCTTATTTCTTGCTCATACGTTTTAATCCATTAGTTGGCAGAATTAAAGAAAAAAAATTCAAGATACAATAAATTGAAAGTTTGGAGAAGTTGATCACAAATGCAATATAATAATGATGATGCACTTTTAAATTTTATACAATTTGAAATCCCAAACCAGAAAAAGAGAATTGTAATCATTAATTTTGTGGATGCAATAAATTTTTTAGTAAGAAAAATAATTTAATGGGGAATACAAAATATTGCAGAATCCTTTTATATAACTTTATGGGGATGATTATATTTTTCATCTCCTAAACATAATATGTAGTTGAACTTTTTAAAATGACTAAAAAGTAGTTATCAGATGATTCGAAAGGTAAATTCATATTGGAATTATGAAATATCTATCGAGGAGTCGGATGTTGTGAAATTAAAATATAAAATTGTTATAAGATAGAGTTTATGGAATTGAGAAAAATATTAATTATTTCGCCCCCAGATATGTTCTTGAAAAAATATAATAGAATGATTTAAAACGCAGGAAATTCATTTAAAAATTTTAAATCATTGTATTTCTAAGAAATAAAATTTCCTTGTAACGTATCGTTAATCTTAAAAGGCAATTCAAATGTCAAAAGCTAACAAAATGCCAGATATTTAAATAAAATTTTAATTATTTTATAGCATTCAATTTATGTCTATATTGTTTTATGCCATGCGCTTTTAAAATTCGTCTACAGACTTAAAAACATATGTCAAAATGAATCTAATTAAAAATGTTATCTTGCTTAATTCTAAAATGGAATCGGAAAGGTCTTATAAGTTATGTATTATAAAATCTAAATTAATAAAGACAGCGAAAAAAATATGTAAATAGCAATTAATAAATTAATGCCATTTTTTGGATAATTTTAAGTGCAAATACTCCCTTCGTCTTCATAATAAAAAAAATGTATAAAAACACTGAATAAACATTTAATGATAAAAAGGTAATTATTTCTGAATATAAAAATATAAATTCCGAATATAAAAATCGAACAAGAGTTTATTTCCGTAATAAAATTTATTCATTTACGCATATCACTTCTTCACACTATTTTAGTGTTCTTAATATAAAATTTGGATTTCCCTTTTAAATAATTAAATATGTATTAAATATAAATAATTAAATAATGCGTTTTAATTTTTAAATAATAAATTATTTTAATTATTTTAATATTTTTTTCAATTATTATTATATTCGAAGATGTTTAATATTTTAACGCGAATTATAAAAACCAGATTGTTTTCGTATAATAGTTTATATTTAGCTTCCTGCTATTTTTTTTTCTAATTACATTCACATTTAAAATATGCAATCAATTCTGATTTTCTTAATATTTGCTAATGAAGATGGAATTGAAAGATGTATGGTACGATAAAATACTTTTTTTGTATACGTTTTAACAAAAAAAACAATGATTTCACATTATTTGAATTAAAAAAGAATTCTCAAAATTTTCCAGGTTAAAAAAAAATTGTTTTGTGATGAAAAGGAGACCTCAAAGCAATTTTAACAAATAATTATATTGATGCAATTTAAAATATAGCATTTGAAATGCAAATAAACAATGAATGAACATTTAATTATAAAAAACAATTATTTCTGAGTATAAAAATAACCATTGTTAGGAAACAAGAGTTTTTATTTATTCCTGTAATTATATTTATTTACGCGTATCATTTTTTCATACTTTAAAAAAAAATATTTTTAGCATAAAATATTTGATTTAACATCCTCTGTTTTTACAAATAGTACAAAACTAAAAGGATAACAATCTAAAAATTCTAATTAGTAGCATGGTGAGTACGGCAGAATTGCGACAGTTTACCACAATTAAAAATGATTTTATATATCACTGAAAACTAAAATATCAAATTGTTCTTTTTTTTTCTTTTTGAAAAAGTTAATCAGATTTTAGTGAGGAAGAAATAATTCAGTTCACAAAAATATATTCTAAACAAAAGATTAATAATAAAATAATTTATGTTGTATCTTATAAAAGAGTTAATTTCATAAATAATCCATCTTGTTCATCAAACAATTATTTTATTAGAATTTTGAATATTAATAATTATATTTCCTTTTTTTAAAAATATTTTTTAGCTTTTTCTAGGTTCTCAATTAGTATGCTGTGAAGAATGCTTATATGAGAGATGATTTTGTAATAATTTAAGAATTCATCAATTAATTATGTCAAGGATATTTGTGTTTCAAAAATTAAAAATTCGATTAAGGTTAAGATATCCGATTCGATTATAAAGATGTTTTTTTCCGGAAAAATTTCAAATGTTCTGCTGATTTGAAAATAGTCCACGCTTCATAGATTCTAAAACAGGCTTTGATTTTAATATATGGAAGCTAGAACGATAGATACAATAGTTTCAATAATTTACAACAAATAAAAATGAGAATAGTGGTATTTTTTACCGAAAATGTGCGATTTATTTTACATTCTCAATAAATTCCTCGAACCTAGTCGATTTTCATTGTTTAAAAATATTTCCACAGTACATTTTTAACTATTATGTAATATATCGTTATGAGCATTATTCTCTTCTCTTTTGTAGAATTAATAATTTTGTAGAATAATGAAATAAGCGAACCAATAATCTTTACAGAGAAAACTGTACATGGACATAATGCATCTTAATTCCTTAGCACTTATTTCAATTTTCATTGATATAGGTTGAAATTTTTCATCAAACAATTGAACTATCTGAGGCAATACTGAACTTTGGTTTACATTAATGTTTATGATTTTTTTCTACATAAAAAGTAAGAAGTTTATTTACAAACTTCAGGAATTGCTTAAGGAATTATATTCCAGTTGGTGCGATTTAATTTATTAAGTAAATCTATAAATTTAAATTTTGAAGATAACCTGTAAAGGCTACCTTCTTTAAAATAATAAGAATTATAGCATATAAAATTTTATATTCTAATGAAATATTTAAAGTATTCAGATGAGAAAAAATACCGGATTGAATTATTAGAAAAGGTATGTTGCATCATTACAATCCCATATCTCATAATATTTCTCGATCAACTGAAGTGGTTTTAACCTAAATAAATGAATGCTTCTTTTATCACAAGTTGTTGATCCTAAATAGGAGATATTAAGTATTTTTGTTATTTTCAATATTAGTCTACGGAACAAGACTGGATGCAGAAACAAAAAATAGTGATTATGGAGGAAAAAAATAATTGTATTGAAATATAGCAATTCTTTAATGTACCGAGAGAAAAAAAAGTGAGTAATAATAAATGTATAGCATGATTCGGTATTTTATAATGATTTTTTTTCTTTCAAAGAGAAATTCCAATATGATATTATAATTTTGAATTTGAAGAATTCTTCTTAAATAAATTTAAAAGCAAAGAGTACAAGTTGTGGTATAATGAAGCTGTGGAGAATGATAAAATTCTAGCCGTTAAGAAATAACAAGTAGAAAATAGCTGGAGAAGAAATATGTGAAACAGTTTTTGATAGAGTTCGCTAGAAAATTTTCTAACAACCATAAGACTAATTTGTTAAGGTTACTGGCGCTTAGTCTCATCAAAGTTGAACCATTCTTTATAATTACCGCAGAAGCATAGTTGAGATTCTTCTCTTATCACATTTGAGAATCAGGATCTCTATATTTATATTATACAAGGATCTAGGATTCTATACATTATTTAATATAATTTTACATACGATGTCTATACTTTTGTTTGCTCATTAAATTTATCATTCGATTACTTGAAAGTCATACAAACTGTCTTTTCTCTTTATAAATGCTTTCAACATTTCAATTATTCTCAGTTTTGGGAATCATTATTTTCTTCATGAGAAGAAGGGGAAACAAAATAACCACTCTTCACTTATTCTAAACTAAAATTCCTGACAAATTTTTATATATGAATGGTATGCCGACTTGAGTGAACAATGGAATTTTTTTTCGGATAGTTGTTTTCATCTTGAACCGTCTTCAGACGACAAGAACGACACCTGAACTTGTAATTCTGCTTCTCTTTCACACCATTCGAGATCAGATATGATAATCAATGAAAGGACTTCCAAACGAAGAATTTAAAGGAATGAAAAATGAATCCATAAAATACACAAACAGATAAGAGAAAATACAAAAACTGTTTATTATAAATGTCTCTTTAGAACAATAATAATAAAAACTAACATAAAAAATCAAAAGATATAAAACAAATTTGAAACATTCTGATATATTAAAATATAAATATATATGGGAAAAAGAATAAGCTAATAGAATTAAGAAATAATGGACCATTTAAATATATAAAAAAACTATATTAGTCGACTTTTAAATAAAATGTGAAAAGTTGACAATTGCCAGATATATGGCAAAAGAGTATGATGCATTTCGGGCATTCAAATAGGATTATCTGCCTGTTTATAGAGACACGATAACACTACACCTTCTATAAGGATTCTATGCAAAAACATAATTGGATCATATGATTCAGCAAAGATATGTCTAAATATTCATTAATCACAATATATTCTGTAATGTATTTCTGCTCACTCGAGTCCCGTACATGCATAATGCTTTTTTATCGTTATTACTAGTATTCGAAATCCGAAAATCCACTTGTCGCTTCGAAAGAGTTTTTCACTCTGACGTGTGAAAATAGGATTATCCCAAATCCTCTTATCTCCATTCTTATCCTTATAACCCTCTTATGCTGTGTCACGATTCAGAATCACGAATTTCGGAAAGTTTTCGTTCAATCATGAGGTACAAGATTCACAAAATATCACGAAGGCTAAGTCAATCCTCGGAGGCTTGGTAAAATATGAATCAAGAGGGTTATTTCAGTTAGAAAAAATTTCAAGTTGCTTGATATAAAATATATTTACTGAGCTTACATCACATATTTAAACTGTTAAGAATTTACAAATATATATGTCCACTTTGATATTCAATTCTTTGGTATCAAAAATTTATCTTTAATTGAAAATTAACTTTTGGTTTTCAATTTGGTGGACAGTATTTAAATTATTATCTTGTTTTAAATTTAATTGTATTAAATGCGCCTTATTTTATTAACAATTTAATATTAATTCAAAAATAAATGTATAATATATTTCGTTAAGCAATTTAAAATAAACTTATTTGAATATTTTGTTTTTATTTCATATAAATACTTCAATTTTTTGTATGAATTGTTTTCTTTTTTGAGAAAGAATGATATATTAGAATAAATTTTATTTATTCTGATATATTAAAACTTAGAAGTTCAATTATAAACACATTAATTGTAAAATAATTTGTATAAGACAATTAACCTATGTAACTAAATAATTTTTATTACGAGTACTTATTTAGGTAAATTAAAAATAAAAGTGAACAATATATATATTTTTTTCATTTGAACATTAATTTTTAGTTCTTTGGAGTTATATTACTGCTTACAAAACAAGAAGTCTATAATTAGTCTTAAATTGACCCAAATTGATAAGTATGCTTACCAGTGAACAATCAAATAAACATTTATCCTTACTGATCAGCGGTAAGTTTTCTTCTAATTACAGTAACTACATTTCTTATTTTGTCCTGAATGATCACACTTAAGTATATTTACTACCACTAATTTCTAAAAATAATTAATAATTTCATAAAATTTTAATGCTTTATTATTAAAATGACTTTGAAGTAATATAATTCAAATTATTTGAAAAAGACCCGGAATTAAATTGTATAAAGGGTTAACAAACATATCTCCAAAAGTTTAGTTTGGCCTGCGATCAAAATCATTTATTTTGTTGATGGAAATTTTTATTACTTAAGTAGTTAAGTAGTTGCAAAAAATAATGTGAATACCAGAGTGAAAAATCACGGTCCATTTCAAAGAAACAGAATACGCATGTCGCATTGTATTTACGCCTGCCACCTACAAGTTATAGAAGGTAAGACATCAGTTTCTCAGCATCAGTGACCGTATTGTTTGAAAAACTGACTATTGATTGACTTGTCAAAAAAAGTTTGAAAAAGCATGATTGCGCGTTAATTGCTGTATGGCAGAAACAGTAAGCATCATTGTATCAAGTATACGAAGCGCGGTTGTGTGGCATCTGTTAAGCACAACAATGAACAAAAAAAAACTTACTGAGAGGGAAAAAATATATTGATTCACATAGTGGTCCGTTAGAGCAAGCACTCTTTACGTCAGATAACGTCTGAGATAAATGGCCATTTCCTGAACCCATTTTGAGCAAAAAATGTCCAAAGGAGCTTTATGGAAGAGTTGCAATTCGTGAATCATTGCTAACAAAAGGTCATGCTAACGAAAACTATTGGTGTTAAACACGTAGAAATTGGATTCCTCAATAACTGCAACAAGTTATCTGCTTTGATGAATCCACCTCCATCATTTTTCGGGCAACTAGATGCGTTTGTATGGAGAATGCCCACAGAAGCAACTTTTCCTGACTTTATCTTGCCGATTGTGAAGCTTGGCGGTAGTTTTGGGTGCGATATCTTGGAGTGGTCTTTCGCTGCTTGTTACTCTGCATGGAAAGGTTACAACTGCTCACTATGTTAATATTCTGTGAGATTACGTGCATATGTTTCTCTGAAGTTTATTTCCCGGAGAATGTCTATTTTATTAAGATGAGAAAGCACTATTCACGTAGCAAAATTGTCCAAAAATGGCTTGAAGTGCAGGAGAAGAAAGTAGGACATATTACATGGCCTCCTCAGTCACATTATCAAACATTTGTGGTGCATGTATGGATTGAAAAATTCTGTGCTCAATTTCCTCCACTGCCTCTACCTTTTCAGAATTAAAGTCTGCTCTCTAGGAAGAATGGCTTAATATTCCATTAAATTTTTCATGACCTCTATGCATTCATCTGACGTCAAATATATATGGGTAAGTTCCCCCTCCCCCTATTAAGATAGCTTTTCTTTTACTTAATGAGTGTTCGTATTATTTTGCCAACCATCTGTATATATTATGCCAAAATAATTTACTTTGCTGTAGGAAAGAATTATAACTTAAAAAGTAGTGGTTCCAAATAATGTTATATAGGTTCTTATAAATTATCAGGACACAAGATATAATCGAATTGAAGGCAGATGGAAAATCAAATTCTTATCTTATGATTAAGAACAAGATTTTATTAGCTATAAAAGCTATTCAAATCTTTTGAATCTGTAACCAGGCAGCGATTCTAGACGTAACAAAGTAGAACAGAGAAAAAGTTATTGTTGGAAGGCATTCAGAGAGTATACAACTTCAAAGGAGATTTTTCTAAATCTAGCTAGCTGAGCAAACGTTAATTTTTGAAGCCAGATTTTTTTCATGTAGGATTGCAACTTGACGATTCTCATTTAAAGCTACTAAAGTCTTTGGTAATTTGGATAAAATCTCTAAAATTCGAAGAAAGTCATTTAATGCTCTCCCTCTGCTAAGAACATTGAAAAGAGAATTCACTTCTTGTGACTTCTTATTTTAAAGTCAACTTTCAGGTTTTTGAATTTTCTGGAAGAATCACTAGTATCTTCTAATAAATGCATCGGCTAAATTCCTGTATATTATAGAAACTAACTTTTTCGCTAAAGTCTTAAGTCACTTATCTCGCATCCATTCAGCGTTCATTAAGATCTATATATCTATTTTCAGCTATGATATTAACCTGTAACTGGAAATATGAATTTCCTTACACGCGGCCAGAGACATGGGGCCAAAACGAATTCTTTATTATTTTTCTTATCTTTGATAAACAGCAGTGAAATTCATTTTGGAAACAATACATTCTTAAAATCATGTATTTGCCAAAAATATTTTAAATATTAATATTACAAATGTTGCAATATTAAATGTTGGAAAAATATTATAAAAAAATCATCCTTCGTATTTACATCGTTTAGATATTACGGAATTACACTACTGTTAACAACTGTTAGAATTTAAACAAAAATGAAGAATACAATATTTTAAAATATTAAGAATATTTCTTTATTCTTTTTGTATTATTCTAATTTAAAAATAGCAATGTAAAATAGTATATCCATAAAGCTGAGTAATTCCATTATATCCAAATCACGCAAATCCGACTTCTTTTGAGCTCTATATTTTTGACTAATTGCAGTATATTTAAAATTTGTGCATTTTGCAATAATAAGCAACATGTCGGTCGAGAAAATAAAGATCCAGGCCTCCTTATCGGTCACACATAGCCGTTAAAAATTTGGACGAATTCTGGACAGCTTCAAAACAATATTGTGCTGAGGCGTCCGGAAATGTGAACTCACTAGCGTCGTCTTGGACTATTTGAGTCAATATTTTCCTTATCCATAGACTTAATTTTCCCATGTCAACCATATTGTCAAGCTTATAATTGATTCTGCATTGCTAATATCAGAATCAACTTCCGACAATTCGCATTCTTCAAACCATTATATTACAATTTTGTCAAAATCTGGATCACATGACCATATTTTTTCTTCGAATTTCTTAGTTGAGTAATATTTATTTCTTTTTAAACAACAATGTGTTATTTTGTACAAAGGAAGCAAATTGCAATGAGACTATTACGTTGAATATTTTTTTTCAATCAAAATTTCAGAGACGTGGATTCGACAATTTCATAAATAACAAAAACTTTGAAAAAAAATACTTGGGTTATACGCACGTGTTTATACTTAGACTTTGCTAACATACTGCTAAAAGAACAACTTAAAACTACTGAGGTGATGATTGTATTCATGGCCGAAAATCCACTTTATAATCAGAACTAATGAACAAAGCGGAGTCATTTTGACTCTTGCCTCCAGTTACGGATGATATTGTGAGAACAATATTTCAGATTCTCAATGATATAGAGAGTAAATGTGTTTCTATCTGTGAATACGTATAGCTCTGCAATTCCGTTGATTCTACGGAGAGTTGGGAAAAAACTAAGTTCCGTGCTGTGTAACATGACTTTTTATTTACAATTTTATGAATTGACATTTTAATTAAAACTCAGTAGAATTCTAGATTTTTCAGTTAGAAAAAAATAGAAAAGTTTGGCTCATATTTTATATGCTTTTACCAAATATATTGTTCCTTTGTAAGTCGAATATAAAATACTCATTTTTTAAAAAATTTCGCTCTCATGGTTATTTGTATAGTATATCCATTTTAATTATGGGTCTATAGCTAATTTCTTAGGAATAGGCATATATGTCTAGTTGAACAAATGCTATACATGCAGGAGAAACTATATATCATTAAATCAATCAATCAATAACTGCTTTTGGACCCGAGAAACAGCATCATTTATTTATTGTCATGCTTTATTTTTTTTTCTATATTTATAATCCGAAGTAGAGATTTTGTTCTCTAACTGATAATATTTTAGTTTGCGAATCAACTCGCGTGCATATAAAAAAAATATTTTAACTCCGAGTTATTCGTTAAAACTTCTTATTTCGGCTTCATACTTTTTCATAATCGTCTGCAAAAAATATTAATATTTTTACAGGAAAAAATATTTTCATGCATTGAGATTTTATTTATGTCCATAGACATCTACAGAATTAAGAAAATTATGAAATATAAATTTTAATGTGATTCCCTTTCCAGTTAGTCATATCCTATTAAATATACTTCAGTTACTAACAGTTCAAAAAATAACCCCACTTTTCTCCGATTAAAACTCTCCTAGCCATGAAGTTTTAAATATTACTATTTTAAATGGCTTTAACAGCTGTCTCGAAGAATATTCTGCCAGTTGCTCAAGGCGGCAGCTGGCTGGTCTATAATGATAAAATTCAAAGTTTTATTACTCAGTCAAAATCAATTTGGGCCACATGAGAGTAGACCACTCTTTATTTTTTATTTTAAAATATAAGTGTGTGAAGAAAAATGTACTTACTGTACTAAATATGACTGACAGAATAAGGAAGGCACTCAAAGATTTAGAGTCCTTAATTTTTCAACATCGTCTTTGAATCAAACATGATAAAATAAAATACTTATCATTTTTAATAAAAATTTACTGGAAAGATATATTTATATCTAAAAGTTTAGAAATTATTTGTCATGATTAAGTTAAAGTGAATACTCTACAATTTTTTTCCTCCATCAGCAGATTTATCCGTACACAATCACAAGTTATATTGGAAATGAACTGCTTAACCATTGAAATAATGACCTGGAAATTATTGCAACCCTCTACGCAATACATGTAATAGGTCCACTCAGAACGATTCTTATGAAGTATCATTTATCTCCCAGATGATTGAAATAGTAGGTATATAATTCCATGCAAGACAAGCTATAGATGTAAACATCCATTTTAAAACATAGGTGACTTTATTCAGATAAAAATAACAGAATCTTTCGGCTCTTAAAGCTTCCAATTAATCAATATTCTCAAAACAGCTTACCTAAAAATAACTCAAGAAGTCTTACTTTTTACAGTTAACAATAAATAAAAAAATAGATAGTTTCATGTCACCTCAGTTTTTATTCAGTAAAACTAAACGCGTTTTAAAAGTAAGCATTTTTTTCCACTTACATATCATAAGTAAAAATATTGTCGCCAATTTTGAAATATTTCTTTCCACATAAAACCTCCATTATGCCATTAACTTTGTAATCTAAGATAGTTAAGTGTCAATTATCTCCATTAGATGTAAAACCATGAGTAAGTACCTCTAAATAAAGTGTGTTAATGTATTTATATCGAGTTTCTAGGTAATGTATAATGAGTTGTGTACGCTCTCAACACATGAAGATAAAATGGCGCAAAGTTAAAAATGAGACTGTCGAGACAGAATACTTCGCAAAAATTAGGATGATCTTACTTTTCTTTATTTATGAAAGATCATATGATGCATTAAAACCATTCAATGTTTATTGTAATTTAAAAGCCTGTTTACAAAATATTTCACAAATTTAAGGTAGATATTTCACAGATTAAAAGGTAGATATTTCACAAATTGCTCTAAACACTTTGTTAAAATGAGACTAGAAGTAAATGTAATATATATTCATAACTATACATAAATAGAATCTTGAAAATGTAAGCTTGCATGTGAGTTATCTTTCAATCCACCATTTTGATTTAAAAACAAAATACCAGAAAGTAAAAATCTTTCTGTATCGATAGTTTTATTTCTCACAAAAATATTTTTTAAAAATTAGGATTTAATGTTTAAAAGGAGTTTTTTTAATTAAATTAATTTTATTTTGAAACTGAAAAACTGAATTTAAGAATTCGGTTATATGATTTAAAAACTTTCTTAATTATGAAAAGTATATCTATTGTTAAAGTATAAAAATAATGCTTCTATAAAAACACAAAAAATAACTTTCCTTACAGCAAGTGCGTAACAATAACCTTAAAGTTTGTGTATTTTTCGAGATAAGCTGTTATAATAAAATCAATTAAAGATAATTATAAAAATTAGGCTTAACTAAATAAAGGTAAATATAATTTTTATTTAAAAAGGATAGGAAACGGTGTAATCATAAAATGCAAAAACAAACTGAAATGACTAAAGCATTAGATAAATGACATGGAAATAAAATAAACGTAAGTGCCAAAATACTAATTGAAATATTTATATTTCTAGCATAGAAACAATAAGCAAATAAAAAAAGGGTTACATTTTCGATATAAAAAACAATTCAGTTTCATATCCCCTTCATCGTATCATTGCTGGCTACACATGCAAAAGAAATGTATGCTTTGAATACCTATTCCAAACAAAATTCTAGCAAATCTCACAGCAAAATCTTGCATGATTTCAGAAGGCTTATCATTTGGGGTGTTTTTCACCTAATGATTTTTCGATCACTTATTCAAAATACAGTTCTGCTTTTCAACTCATAATCTAGGTCGTTGTATAAAGACATTGGAACTCTTAACGCATTAATTCAAAAAGCATTGCCAGTTGTTTCAGATATTTTCCCCTATGTAGCTTTTTCTTTATTCTTTGTCGAATGACCAATTTAACTGTTGATTCCAACTGAATTATTATTTTTAAAAACAATTTATTTTTCTAAAACAACAAGGAAAAGAAGATACCTCAAAAACTTACATCAATAGTCGCTTGTACCTATGCAATAAAAATAATAGACTCGGGGAGCTTTAATACCACTTCGAATTACAATCGTCAACTAGGAGGTCGTCGAAATGAGTTACAAGAATAAGTAAAATCATGACTCTTTAGCATTTTGTGGTAAAAAGATATAAAACGAAATTCTTCTCTAGAGCAACTCTCACAAACACACAGCACGAAAGTTAAATGTTTTTGTTTGGAATCAAATAAAACATTCTTTAAGGCAATAACACTGATTACTTTTATTAAAATTTATAAAAACTTATTTTTTCTCACCAATTAGGAATACAAAAATATTAGAGTGATCTTTATAAAAAAAAATAAAAATAAAATTGAGTAAATAAATTAATTCTACCTATTTTTAACAATTCAAATATTTCCCTCACTAATAATTACATCCTCATATTTCAATAATTTACTTTTTTTAACATTATAAAATATTTTTAAAAAATTAAAATAAGAATTTCATGTGAACGTAGCATTTTAAAACATTGTTAAGAAACTGTGAATTTTAGTGCAGAGGTCAAATACAGCCAAACTAGCAAGATTCAGTAACTTGAGTTAAAACTTTAATTCAGTATTTGCTTTTATATTACCAAATAAAAACAATATTCAAAATATTATTTCAGCATTCGCTTATTAACCAAGATATTGGAGGACAAAACTCGCAAATTCGGGCAATATTTTTTAGTGATTTTCAGTATTTACTTTTTATTTGATAGAAACGGAAATTGTTATTTATGTGAAACGTAAATTGTTATTTATGTAAAAAGGAAATTCTCAAATATTGATTCTGAGTTCTGTACTTTAGAACACCGCAAATCCCGTGAGCATGTGAGTGGATAAATAAGTCTTGTAAGATTATCTTGAGGAAATTTTTAAATCACTTCCCCTCAAATGCTACTAAGTTGAAGAAAAAGTAAAAACTTGAATAAATAAATACCTACCATGAGAATCTCGTTTAACCGAAAATGTTTTCTTTTATAAAAGAACGATTCTCTAACAAAATTGATTTGGCATTTGATAGTTTTTTATGGATAGCATTTCACATTGAAATATCAACAATATATTTCAAAGCAAAACAATCGAGCTAAATGTTCTATCAACAAACTCGAAATAGTATTTCCTTTTTCAGTAAAGAGATATTTCTTTTTAACCTTATATAACAATTTATCCGAAAAACAGTTTGGAAAAAAATTTGTTTTTATGCTTTCTCTCTACCTCTACTACAATTTCTTTTTTTCTCTCTTTTGTTTTTACATGAGGAAAGAAGAATTTTTTTCCCTTAAAAAAATTATATCTTTTTACAAATTCGTCAATCATTTAGTCACGATTTGACATTTTATTTATTTGACGATTGTGTGTCTTATAATTGCGTTTATTACATAAGGGAATTAAATAAAAATAAATAGATGATTGATTAAACGAGTCTAAAAAAAGGCATTTTGATTTTTTTTTTGTAAATTTTAAATTTTATCTGAAAATTTATTATTTTTATATGCTTGGAATAAAATTGAGAGATAAGTTTGGCTGAAAATATGTGCTATTCTTACAGTTTTTAAAAAAATCAGACTTAAATATTGTTTTATATAAGTATTTTTTTAAAATAACAAAAGCACCGATTTTTGTGATATTATAATAAGAAATCATAAGTATATTTTATACATTATATTTTCTTCTCGAATTTTTTCTAATGGACCAGAATCGTGCCCTAGATGACAATCTACTAATCTTTTCGAATATGCACATCCCTGACTCGGAATTCCATTGTTATATTAAATCAACATTAAATTCAGTTTAATTTATTTATACATTTAAAAGAATTGGATTTTTTTTGCAAAGAGTAATTGTTAGAAGCTGCAAAATCCCCCGCCCCGAAATGTCAATATGTGTTACGTACGAATATTGCAATTAAAAAAATAAAAACTTGCCCTCCTCTCTAAAAAATAGTTTGTATATTTTTATTACACTATTGACGTTCGATTGAAAAGTCTCATTTATGAAAATTTATTCAATATTATGACTATTATATATATTACTTAAATATATAGGTGTTATTGTTTGCTTCCATTTTTATTTAGTGTTCATTTATTGTTTTATAAACCCATGAACTACAAGTTAAATGAAGAGCCTTTAAAGGCAACATATGATGTATGTGGAATTGGCAATTTTAGTATAGACGTTTACTAAGAAATATTTCATAGTTGGCATAAGAAAAATAAAATTAAAACATTTACAAAAGCACCATAAAGACTATTTTAAATCATAAAATGAGTTATAATTTTAAAAAATGATTATCAATTTCATAAAAATTTTTTCCTGCTCAAACTAACTCCATTCTTTGACAATAAAGAAATGATTTTGATTTGAGGCGTAATATTTATAACTTAAGAAAGTGCACACATAAACAAAACTTATTGTCTAGGGAAAATAAAATGCAGGTAGTTTGTTTGCATTTCGATAAAAGTACATATTAAAACTATTTAATAAGGAAATATATTATTATCATATAAAAAGCAAAATAAACAATAAGCACAATAGCACACGAAAACAATTTGATTTCCTTTTTTTCAGAACTAAGTAGGTAGAAAATCAAAAACTTCAATAACAAAAGCATTTTATAAGTTATGTAATATATTGCTTAGTAAACATTATTCGAAACGTTTTTTACTCAAAAACAGATTTTAAAACATTTAAAATTAGTCAATTGTCAAACATTAATGAACATTTTCTTTTACTATCAAGTTGCTTTTTCAAAGAATTGATTGTTTTTTTTCCCTTCAAAAAAGCTTTTCATTTATATACTTCAATGTAAATGGAAAAATGAAATAAAAGATATTTAAAAAGATATCCTTTGTGTTCCCTAAAAAGTAGATATGTTATCTAAATATGAATTATACAATCAATGATAAAGTTAAAAACAATACATTAGTGCCGTAAATTCCGATTCCACACACAAAAAAATTGAGTTGCCTCTACTATTAAAGAAAATTAAACGTTCCCAATTACTATTATGGGAACAAAAAGCTCATTTCTCTCTATATTTTTTTGTTAGTGAAAATTTCTTAACATTGACGTTTATTTAACTAAAACAAAGAGAAAATCTATTAAAATTTAATCCATTAACCTATTTCTTATTTAATTTTCACAACATTTTACACATATGAAATACCTAATGTCTTTGAGGTAATTAATTTTTCTTCATAAAAAAGTTATTTCTTAAAATTTTAAGAAAAGTAATTCCATTGAAAGACGCTAGTACTTTTTAATATTTCAATTACACATAAGAAACTTCTGTGCTAAAATATGTTGTAAAATAAACGCAATAGGAATAAAATATTCTTTTCGTTGAAAATTATCTGTTACTTTGTAATATAAAAAAAAAGTTATAAAAACATATGTGAATGCGCAGGAAGTCATTAATTCCACAAAAGAAATGCAAACCTTTCTAATTTCTTTGAAGACAAGATTTAAGACAATTATGCCTCTTTCCTCTTCCAATTTTAAAAAGTAATAATTATTAATAATTTTAAAGGCAACTTTTAATAAAAGAAATGCATGGCTTACCCTCAGAACATTTTTTTTTCAAAGAACATTTGCAAAATATAAATTACAGCACGTAAATTTATAAAATAAAATTATAAACAATTTCAGACTTTCACAAAAGGAACTGATATTTCACAGCCAATGTATAAATTCATAAATATTATTAATCATTAATTAATATTAATTTATCATTATAATTATCATAAGTCAATGACATCACTTATTGGGGACGATTGAGAATCTCCAAAATGACAATCAGTTTATACAAGCAGCAACAAATCATGATATTTTAAGTCAGTCATTAAACCCTATTTATATCTTTGAGTTTGCAGTTATATTATAAAACATTAGATTGCGGTATTTAAGATGCAATGAAATTTTATCTGAATATAATGGTATACGCACGATTATACTTTGTTCTTTGGGAGATGAGATATTACCTGTCACTTTGAAGCTGAAGTATCTAAATTTAACTGAAAAATTCTGAGTTAATGTTTATACCTAAATGAAAGTAACGCTCCAAAACCTTTTAGGCAACAAAGGCAACAAATATTTGTAAAATAAAATTTATGATGAGATGCAACTTTTAAGTAAGTCACTAATCATGTTACGAATTTACTAATCATGTATCTCCATACTTACGTAGAAATTACATCTCAAAATTTAGTTCATAATGCGGAAATTATTTGTTTTAGAAAATTCAGTGTCCATTTGTCTGAATTCTTACAAAATTTATTTAAATAGTTTGCAGAATACACAAATAAACATTTTATAATATAGAATGAACAAAAAAAACATTTATAATACAGTCGCATTTAAACTATGTTTAAAGTTAAAATGATAATACAGTTATTGAGCAGTTAACAAAATAAAAATGGTACAGTAAATAAACATTTAATAAGTAAAAAGCAAATTATCCAATTGTGTTGTAGTTCACCTGCTATAAGATTATATAAAAGTTGTTATTTACATATTTGTTGGAAAACGTGAAATGGAAATATTTCAAACTACTGTATTCCTCTTCAAGTACTGAATGTAGAGAACTTACTAAAAGTATGAAGGATTGCAACACACTCCTCAACTGGGTTCTATTTAAGGGTAGAAATGGTACTTCAGCAGAACGTTTCCTTTTAGCTAGTCGCTGTATTGTCACCAGGATTAACTGACGGTGTTGAAGGCACGTATAAATCTTTCGAGACAGCAAGTGTTGCGTTAAACGATTAGTTCTCATTACAAAGTTTTTCCCATTGATCAGAAGGGTTAAATGTTTAGCTGTTTGTTCTCCGACTTGGTAGGAGCCATTATACAGTTGTATTAATAGTCCTTTCTCAATATCCTTTAATGCAAGTACATTATGGTTATCTAAAGAAGTAAAGAAATGATAGAAAATTTTACTGCTTGAGAGCACAGCAGATGGAGCTAACGTATGGTGTTACACACATTTCGGTGAGAGTCTGAAGGACTTGTCTCTCGGCCTGGTGGTTAAAGAGCTATAAAAATTCCACTGTTAGAGACAATGTTGCTCCACGGAGCATCTCGAACTATTAGAACTAAGGTATTCTTTCAATGCGGAGTGGCCATCGTGTATGATTATGTCATTTAAGCACCTAATTAAGTCTGCTATGAGATATTTTGAATAATTCGTTACTAGATGGAAAATATATAGTAGTTCGAATACAGAAAATGCCTAAAATCTTGACCAGTGAAAAACATAAGCAATACTCATATTGGCGTCTTTAGTCAGTAGTGCAATTTTTGGGGGGAGGGCGGGGACTCTCACACAATAGATCTAGAAACCAATGTGTGTCAAGTGTCCCAGCTACAGTTTTAGCCGCGATATCTAGCATATATATTGCTTTTATATATGTTATATTAATGCAAAATTCCTCTATAAATGTGATAAGGTAAGTATATCCCTGATATGAAACAAAGGTCTTACGATATCTAGATGTACCGACGGAATTTTGAATTTTGACAATCTGTGCATGATGATGATAGCCTGTTTGAAATGTCTATTAGTAAGCCTGGCCACATAAATCGTTGTTGGATATATTTACGAAGCGCTTTAATAACTGGATGGAATAGATTTCGAAACACTGAGTAATGTAATAACCATCAGTGTAACATATGGTGGTACCATTCTAGTGTTCACTCATAGGAGAGTTTCATATATAGAAATATTTGCAAGTTCTAGAGTTTCAAGTTATGCTCCAGGCTTGGAAAGATACACAACTCCTTATCTGGGCTTCAGCCATGGTGAAAATGAATTGCAGATGTTCAATGTCATTTATCTGACATAAAGTGTTACTGAAACTATGATACGAAGTGTAAAAAACTGTGATATGAAGTCCAGGTATCTGAGCTACTGAAGAAAACTTCAAATCGGACTGAAAAAAAGAGAATGTCAAAGATTTAAGACCGATGTCTATTGCGAAATCTCCGTCATGTAGTCTAAGCCGAAAGTGATTTGACGTCGAATAAATTTCTAAAAGTGTTCTGTCATAGGCTCTGCACTTTTTCCCATTAGAGCTAAGATTACGTGAAAAAAAAGGTAGCAAATTAATTTAAATGATTCATTACAACACAATGACATTGTTGGAAGCATTGATCATCAAAAATAGCTGGTGGTGAAGACTATGTTATATTTAAACACTTCATATTTAAACACTTCAAATGACTTCCATGAAGTTATATTTAAACACTTCATATTTAAACACTTCAAATGACTTCCATGAAGTTATATTTAAACACTTCAAATGATTATTTTAAGGTATTATCACAGGGAACCGGCGTCTTGTGATACTTTATAGAACCTATTAGCAGTTCATGCAAGGGAGCTTGAATTTGGCGAAATGTGGAACAAAATGATGATATAAATTTAACAAGAACAAAATGCACACTATCAGTTTTTAAGAATTTGGCTCTCGCTTGAGATTTTTTCAGGAAGTGGCTTTTGCTCGATGGTATTACAAGGCAACCAAGAAAACCAATGGAGAATTTTTACTAAACACATTAGTTTGAAGCTGTGGTGCCTAAGGTGACCTAAAATCAGCCGCAGATGGTCCCCATACTCCTCCTCATTGGACGATGTAATGAGAATTCATCCAGATAGTATGCACAAAAATATGTTACTTCAAACCTATCAAGTTTGCCCTGCTTTATGAAGGCCAAAGGGAGTAATCAGAAATTCAAACTGATGAAATGGTATTAAAGCAGTTTATTTCAATTTCGTTGAGATTAACACGAATCGGATGATATGCGCGAACTCAATCTAATGCTGTAAAAATTAGTTTCCCATCAAACTGCCAGAATTATGTATTCAAGAAGGGGGGGGATAACGTTCTGGAACAATAATGGTATTCACGTGATAATGATCACTGTAAAGACATCATTCACCATTTTCTTTCTTAACCATATGAAAAGTGCTTGCTCATGTACTATTTGAAGGCCGCCTTTTGCCCTTTTAAATTTAGAAACGTTGCAGCCTCAACCAGCACAGTTCCTACATGGAAAGCTTGTCTTTTTCTTTCACTCCTGTCTAGAGTTCTCCTTTATTCTTTTGATTTTTTTAAAATTTATCCAACACTTATTGGAAGTTTATGAATTTTTAATATGATTCTTGTTGCCTAAACAGAAACATACTTGTTTCATTGAATATTAATTTCTTTTATTAATCGTTTATTTTACGAAAAAAAGATAGGAGACATCTATTTAAACGTAATTTAGCCGAAGCATTTCATGGCGGATCTATTAATTATTAAATATATAAGATAATGAACGCTACATAAATGCATCGCACATCTTGATTGGTATTCATTTTTGAACCAGATTAGCGAACTTACGGAGAAAGAGAGAAGATAGTGGTTAGGGAGGTAGGTATAACTTTCTATTAACAATTCTGTATGGAATTTATCTATCATATATTAATTATTTAAGGAGTTTGAAATGCAACAATCTTTATATGTGGATTTGAAAATGAAACGTTTTTGCTAATTAAAAGATAAAGTACCTTTTTACCTAAATTGCAATCTCTTGAAAAATATTTTTACATCGTGGCTTATTTCTAAGTTGAGGAATAGCCACTCGTTAAACCTAGACCTATTAAATTTGACAGAATAATTTAGAGTGGGAATGTGTATCTAACGTATGAAATATGTTTGAAATTTTTATAAGAGTTTTATTAATGATTATGTGAGATTTTGACATTTTTCTTCCATCACTGCCGGAAAATTCATAGCATAGGAATGAGTTTACATCAAAATAAATTTCAGAAAGTTATCATTTCAATGATATTTTTGGCAATTGGTTTATCTTTTTTACTTAAATTTTATAACTACATTTCAGCTTATTTTTCTACAGTATATCTCTTCATGACTAAAGAAATTAAAATCCTTTTCATTATTTCTACAGATATTTCATTATGAATTATTCTTCCATTGCTAATGATAAAGATATCCAAGATAAAGAAATCCTATAAATTAATAAAGGAATGAAATTATGGCTTAATTTCTTTTTTTTATGATGAGTAGGTTATGCAGACTTTTGGAAATTTTGTCAAGCTAACAAGTAAAAATTATCTTCATAAGCGAGCAATGATTGAAACGTTTTAATGTACTCCCATTATTACATGAGTTTGGTAAGAAAGGGAAACTATTGGTTGAAGTTTAATCACTACAATTTAAAACTTTTGTTAGATGAAAAAAAAAATCATGGATATTCTCAGCAAAATGAACAAACTGGTGTAGAATTTCTAAAATAATAAAATGTGTATAAAAATTTGTTTAATGTGTGTCGAAATTTGAAAGATAAAAATATTTTGCCGAGATAGACAATACGCAAAAGCTGCATAAAATATTTCAAAATTCCAGGAGAATCATGTTGTTGTCAAAATTCGGCTCTTTAGAAAATATTTACAAATTAATATTGAAATACTTATTTTCATGAAAAAATTTCACTTATCGCATTTTTAATTAAAAAATACAATTGATAATTATTTTTCCATATTATAATAAATCATTGTACTCCATATTTATATAAAGGGGAAACAAATAATTGCTAAAGGAGATAAAGAAACGTAGATGTCTTTCACGTAAGTCATTACAAAATGACAAATGGCTCTTTAAAAACATAAGGATTGCATTAAGTCCCATAAAGAAAAAAAACATTTGGAGAAACACGAATCAAATACCAATATAACTTCACCCATAAGAAATATATGATAAAAGAAACAAAAAGATGCAATTGCCCTTTTCTTAATCCTAATACCTCAAAAACAATGATTCAGTGATTTTGTCTCTATGTATCACCTCGGCAGATCAAGCCTTGTCCTCATTAATCTTTGATACAGATTTTCAGATAGCATCACAATCGTATGCTAGACATCTTTATCAGAACTTACTTCTTTTTATTTTGTACCCTGGAATGTCGTCACTTGGGAATCGATTTTGGAATCAATTGTACTGCAAAGGAAAATTGATATTGTGCAAAACGAGGGTTTTCGGAGAAAGAATAGAGGAAATGAATTACGGAGTTAATACAATAGTGGGCCATTATCTTACGTCCTTTTTGTGAGATTAGATTAGTAAAACATCAAAATTAGAGAAAACTAAATATTCCTCTGATTTCAATTTGAAGATTCAGTTAGTTGTAGAAGAGAATTTCAACTATTTTGAAAAATGCATTAGCATTTTTTTTTTCTTCTAAATGACAATTTATAATCTGCAATGCAAGATTTTTTCTTTTTGTGACTTTCTGCCTGAATCAGACAAGATTAAGCAATTGTCAATTTTGGTAAGTGTAAAACAGTTCAAATTTTTATACTTGGTTCAGATAATATCTAAAAACTGATCTCTTCTACCTAACAGTAAAGTTCCCTTACAATTCCAACGTGTATTTCTCCTAGCTATTCCAACAACGACTGGCGCCTATTCTATGTCTAGGCCTGAGTGATCATTTTATATCCGGTTCAATCTTAATAATCGTCCGATTCAATCGTGATGATTGTGTAGAAATAAATACAGGAACCCATCATATTCTAGAGTATTATATTATTTACAATAATGGATTAAAATATAAAACATAAAAGTGAATCAAGTCTCTTTCGTTCATGGCGAACCACACCACCTTCGCTCGTCGTCCCTCGTCCTTATCTGTCTGATCCACTTCCTGTTCCGTCTCTCTTCGGGTTTCACCCCCTCGGATACCACGTGACCTTCCCCTCTTGACTGGTTTGCGACCTTCGTCGTTGAGAGCGGAGGAGCGGGTCTTACACGCCCCCCCCCCCTTGGAGAAGCACATTGTCATCTTAGAGACAATGTTGCGTGTCTTCAGAACTGGACGGGTTTCTTCTCCCTGATCATTAAAAATTTGTATGCTTATATATATACTGGTTTGCAACCTTCGTCGTTAGGAGCGGAAGAGCGGGTCTTACACTAGCCAAATGCTATAACTGTGATAATGCGTAAGAACTGAAGACTGTTGATTGAATAAATCTCATTTTGTGTATTTAATTCCTATAAATGGAGGAATAGTATAATGATGTCAAAGAATATTTACTCCTTTATCCCATTATATATTTCTCACTAGCGAGGGACTTTAATTATGTGAATAAGAAATCATTGATTCAATTGTACATTCTTTCTTTAATGGTGGGTATAGCAATGGTGTGGAGCTGAGTTACTTTCACTTCGATGATGGATCGTACCTCAGGCAGCAGAATTTCAGACATTGCTAGTAATTGCGGATTGCATTTAGTTTCCCCATATGCTGTCATGTTGATGATCATTCAATGCATTTCTTTGTCAAGGGCAAATTGCGATTAATAATCCTTTGCTATGATGACATAAATACCAATTCGCTATATTTTTAGCCAATGAGAGATGTTAGAACAGATATTTTTGCTTTTGATTACGATGGATAGATGCTTTAATTTTGTATGAAATTAAAAGAAGTCAAGAATATTTAGTTATTTAGTAACAAGTACGAATTTCTAAATGAATTCTTATAATAGTTTTGTTCATAATCTAAAATATAAAACTCTACAAGTATTTAATTACTATGTATATTAAGCACCTTAATAATATAAAATTAAATATTAAGCAGTATGTGATTTACATATAGAATAGAATATCTACATACTCTAATTTTAAAACACAACTTTGGATGATTAAACTAACAGTTCAATTTCCTATGTGAAGGCTAAAGGATGAACATTTAGTGATTGTCTCTAGTGTTGTATGGATTGTTTTGAAGGGAAATGCCGTCTCAAGTGTCATTTCCGTTATCTAACCATAGCTGGGTATTACGAAATCCGTATCTAAAAAAAACCATACATGTATATAAAATACGGACGTTAATTTTGTTTAGTTTCATTAGACTTAACACATTTGGTATGGAGATATGAATTTTAAACTATAGTTGGATAATTGCCAATCAAATTTACTGGCTTTTGCGCCACAACGGTTTGAGAATGACGCATTTAATGCCTCAGTAATGACGATAAATATTCCATTCAATCGTCCTGTCATGCACACTATTATTTTGAAGAAAGTAATTTACGGCAGCGATTTTTTTTTATTATAGATAAACTAATATGAGCTGAATTCTAGTTCGTTTATAACATTAGAAATAAGTTACATCCCTTTTTAGATAGATTAATAAATTTTTGAAAAACAGCAGGAATTATTTCTTTTTCATTTCGATTACTTAGTAAACTTATGTACTTAAATACACATTAAACACACACACACAAAAAATCAATAGCGATATGTGGTTATATTTTTAAATTCATCTAAATCCTTTCTTTTATAACACCGCTGAATATATATATTTTTTAAATTTTAGTTGCGCATTATCCAGAGATAAAAAATACAATGCATAGTTCATTAAAAAGTGATTTCATGTTGGGATTTTGAAAATCAAAAAATAGATTAGCTCTCGAACGAATACGGTTACAGATTTGAAAAAGTATACAAAATTAATTCTTCTTTCCAAATGACAGAAGCAGTGGTATATCGAAACTGAAAACAAGCTAAATTCTGTTAGACTTCACCTGTAAACTTTCTCAAATGAACATAAAAGCGCCAAAACTAAAAACGGATCGCGGTCGAAATCATCTTCTAATGGGAGACAAGGCACCAATGTGCACCCAGTGGAAATGCATAATATCAGTTCAGTTATTTTCTGAAAATATGAATTTTAACTCTCAATACTTACAATTTTAAAAACTGATTATAATACTAAACTTATTTTAGTTGGTAAAATTTTATATCTAACTTTTAGCTTTTAAATAAAAATCAATCAGCTTTTTTTATATATATTTTAAGCAGTACTTATAAATAATTCATATGGATTTTTTAATATATATTACTTTTACACTTTTAATTAGATAATGTTTCATTTGGTTTTTGAAGAATCACGTTGAAATGTATGGTTATTGCGCTAAGAACAATCAAACAAAATTCAGAGATGGACTGCTTTTAGACTGTTTTCTTGTGTTTCATATTCTTTCGTAAATAATAGCGGACGATGATCATTGATTGGATCTCTGGACCAGATCCAAGAAAGCATCGAAAAGAAAAGTAAAACTCAATGCAGCAGCAATCTAATTACTCCGAATCCATACAATGAATTTGGAAGCAGACGCGATGCTTGGAAAGGGATCTGCAGAAAGAGAGTATTAAATAAAAGATGACAAAGACAATTTTTGATGATTCTGTTTATCGATTTGAGTAAATAGTTTATCAAAGTAAATGCATAACAACATTTTTTAAAACAAAAACAAATGTTTATTTTTTTTTTCATGCTTAGAAAATCAAATTATATGAGCACTTAAATCAGTTATAAGAAACTTCATTGCATTGTTAAAAATTTTTTAAGTCATTTAGTTCAAACGAAACTCCATTCTATTTCGTTACTCTAATATTTATATATTTTTTAAATTTATTTCAATCTTTCCTACTTCCCTAAATAAAAATTATCGATTTGATGACATCACATACCTATAGTTCATTACAATGACTAATAGAAGAATTTTAAAAAAATCACTTTTATAAAGCTAATATTGTTTTATTAATTTCACTACGTACACAAATGATTTTTAAATTACATGGAAAACATATGGCAAAAAGATACTTTTCGATAAAAATGCATCCGAAATTATTTATTCAGATTATTTGTCTTCATGTGTCATGTGTTTTGACAGCAGCTCTTCGTAGATATTCTTGTTCATTAGCAATAAAAAAAATAATTTGCCTCCAAAATATTTGCTTCTAGAACTTTTGATATGAATTGAAGGGGTTCACTTGTGTTTTCTTTTAATCATGGTTAAATTGCTACTTTTAAACAAATAGGAACATTATAAACAAATAGGTATTAACATAAAAGAATTAAAAAATCAATAGTAGATAAGTTTAAAGGCTTAACGCTGCCTATCAAAGATACGATACTTATCTTTAAATTTATTTCAGAATCTTTTGCTCTGAATTAAAAATAAATATCGATCGGAAAAAAATGCACAGAAATGAAATTGATATAATTGAAAAAATAGAATTTTTAATTTAAAAAAAGATTTCCGAGATAATTTTTCCCCTAAGTCATCACAGAGAAAAATAAATTTTTGGTTATTTCTCATAGTTTGAAGCTTCTGATGTTATTGTATATCTGTTTCATTTGCTTACTAAAGCTTTAATTTTCTTGCCTCCATCTGAGCGAATAACCTAATTTGAATTCATGCAATGCGAAATAATTATTTCATGTAATGCTAAATAATTATTTCAATGCCATTAAAATGTTGTCCAAAAAATGCATTTACAAATCTTATTTCAAAATTATTTGGTTTAAAATTTTCTAAAGAGTTAATAACAATTGAAGGAAAATTTGCATTAAAATATTCATCGTTACAAATTTTAAAAAATAATTTCATTTAGGTATTTTTTGGGGGAAAATTTGTATCGATGGTTCTATGGAGAAAGGACAAAATACGAGTTAATTTCTAATAGCCCATATTTTGGCTGCTTATCAGTGTGCAATTGCCTACCTTAAATGATTCAAATGATATTAATGTTCTGAACTTATTAAAATAACGTAATGTCCACCCCCACCCCACACACAAATACACCATTTTAATAAAAAAAATCAAAACATTACAATATTAGGAAAAGAGTAAAAAATTGATGAAAAATTCCTTCATTATTAATCAGAAACAAAAGCATCTAAAGAAAGTACATTCTCCATTTATATCCACCCTCAAACACTAGTTACATGGATTGTTCACTCAATCAACATTTCTTAAATAACTTTTCTACTTTATTGGATTTCCATTTAGAAGCAATGCATGGAAAGCAATTCTAATCATTCACCACGACTATACACTCAAAAAAGTCGACTCGGAATGCTCAGACGAAAGTTCGGATAGATGGAATTTCCCCCTTTTAATAACGCCTAACCCTTCCTTACAAGTTTTTTTCTGCTATCCGAAAGCAAATTTCCTTTCCTTCAAGAAATGGAGGAAATATCATCGAAATTACGTTGGCGATTCACACGTGCTCGGAATACGATTAGATGAACCCAATGCTATATTCCTTCGTCCGTGGAAGAAGATTAAAGGAAAGAGAAGAAAAAAATCGATTCCCTGCCTTTGGGAAGATTTCTGCGATTGTCGACTCTGACAGATGAGAGCTATCCGTCTTGCCATTCCCCCTTTTTTTCCACTTTTCTACCCTTTCAATCCCTGACCTTACATTCGTATGTTTTCTTCCTTAGAGTAAGAGAAGACGGCGTATAACGATCGTTCTTGTGTAAGAGGTCATTTAAATACACAGATTTGTCAGCAATAAACAAGGTGGAAAGCATTTTTGTGATTTTTAACTGATACTCAATCCTCTTTTTTTTTTAAATGTAATGGAAAAAAGTTGTGGTGACATAAATAATAAGACCAGCAGGAGTTCTCTCACTAAAATTTTCTCGCTCATATTCTAATACACCTGTTATACTAGAATATGCATTGCATGGCACTGATATACAATAGTTACGGAATAATAAATTTATGAATGCATTTAGCATTTTTACTGAATCTATCATGTCATCCTTAGCAAGCTTTTTGACGTTTAATCACTTCCCTGAGATTAATAGTATCTAAAAATCGAATTTCGGCTTTAGGCACAATTTTTCTCAATCGATTGAAACAAAGATTTGACTTAAAACTGCGCTTGTAGTTACACAATTGTTCCGAACTAATATTTAATACCATTTTAAAATAAAATGTATTGAGAGAAATATAATTTCTAGTGATAGATAAATAAAACCAGCGGGTGTCCCACCCCAAAATTTCTTGCATACTTTCTAATAAACTTGGCATACAATAGAATACCTAGTACGGCATTGGCGTACAATAGTTACGGAATATTAAAGTTTGAAGTTAATTTAGCATTTTGCTGAATCTATAGTATCATCCGTAGCGAGTGTTTTGGCGATTAATCACCGCCATGAAGTTAATAGTGTCTGAAAATCGAATTTGAGCTTTAGACACATTTTCTCAATCGATAGAAACAAAGATTTGACACAAAACTGTACTTGTCACAAAATCCCAAACATAATTTTACATATTTAAGTCATTTCGTTTTTGAATTGTCACGTTTACATGTTTCTGAAAGTACAGACCGACAGACTGTAAACCTGTTATTGGTTTTGCTTCCAACTTTGACAGATACCTACACTATAGATATTAAATCTGTATACCGAATATCATATATCTCGCTTTGTTTTGCAGTTATTGTGTTAACTTGTATTCAAAAAGGCCGGACAGGCGGACTTTCTCTGAACAAATTTTACTCAGAATTTGAAAAAAGTTACAAGTTTGGTGTAAATACCGTATACCGAATTTTAACCTTCTTCCTCAAACGGTTTTTAAGTTATTTTTGTCACAAAAGACAGACGTGCAATTTCCAAAGGTGTGTTTTTCGAATCCATGGTGGTCTGAAAAGTGAAAATTCGTCAAAATCTTGAGTTCCAATTTTTTAGATGATTATTGCGCTATCTCTATATCATGTATACAAAAAAATTAACCTCCCGTTTCCCCATTATTCAGCCTTTTCACTCCTTAACCATATGTATGTGATTTGTTCCATCAAGAAATGAAAGGCTCATATAATTGTTTTTAAGTAAGGAATTTTTTAATTGACATGATTGTTAAAGATAAACAAAGGGAAATAAAATTGTTAATGTTATTATTATTTAATAAATTATAGTTTTAAATAGAGTGTTGAAAAACATAGGTTTTCAGGTGATACAAGGGAAGTTCAAATCGATATCAAAATACCTCATACATTATATTGTATCATGCAGCTCTAATTATAGGAGTATTTTTCATTTTTCTCTTCTATTAGGAAAATAACACATCTAAAAAAATTCCTTTAACATATTAGAAGAACAAACATTTGTGGTTGTTGCTGTACATATAGCTAATCTTCCGGTGCTCAGGTCAACATTTTATTGAATGGTATCTTTTGGAAATATTTATGGAACTAATTACTCAGACTGAGAAAAGTTATTTTTAAAAATTTTACAACATTTTTTCACCACTTTTGTGGCCTTATATTCTTATGCCATTAAATGAATTATTAAAAAAAAGAATTGTTATATTTCTGTTTAAATAAGCCAAGAAAATACTCCAATATAAAAATTCAGTTATAATTAATGGCAAAAAAATTCAATTACATTTATTTATGCATTATAATTATTTTCATGTGCATATTAAAATGAGTTTTAACTAAAAAAATAAAAGAAACGTTTAGGAATAACGTATTATTCTCCAGTTTTTAGTCAGTTTTTGAATCAAGGAAAACGGAAATAAATGATTAGTAGATTGGCAGTCAAGAGAGTCTCGTTTTTCCTTTAATCGCTTCGAATGATAATTGACAACTTAATGCCTACTCGATTCATTAGCTGTCACATCACGTAGATAACGAAAATGATTTTTAACCTCTATTTAGTCTGTGAGCTGATTTTAATCAACACTTGAATCGAGTAGAATGACTAATTTTGCGACACAGCATAAAAATGAGAAAGAAAAAGCCAAGGTCGCCTCACCTTTTAGAATTACGTTAATTCTACAAATCTGTCAAGATTTTCAAGTTTAAAAATGCACCAAAAGAGACATTTGACCATGACGAAGCATGCGCTCTAAATGGGTGTGAAGATGCCGCATGCCATGCTGAGCTGCCATGAATAATCAAGATTTGACAACTTAGTGGGCGAATATTTCTAGTATTAATCACTTAAAGACAAAACTTTTGAAGTTGTACACGCACTGAGTTAAAGGTACAATTATTCTACAAAAGATTCGTGGTTTTTAAAAAAAATCTAAAAAAGTGATTTATGACTGATTTATTCTTGCAAGAAATTAGGGAGTGTGTTCAGACATTATTTAATATGTATATTTGTACTAGTACTCATTGCACCCGGCAGATGACATTTCAGCTTCAAAAACTACCCATTGTTGATACGTTATTTAAAATTATAAGCTTAACCTTCCTTATTGCCCATCATTCCTTGAAATGACATGATGAAGGCTGCTTGGGAAGTTAAAACCGCAATTACCGAAATTATCATGTCTGGAAACAATGTTAGTGGAAAGATCCACTAACATTCTTTCATTCGTAACATTTGTAACGTTTATGATTCATGGAATATTCCAGTTCCAGAACATTATTTCATTTTATAATAAAATGCATACTTCGAGTGTCAACGAAAAAAACTCGTATGGACTATGATCGAGTAAACACGATAGCAAATTTAAAAACATGTTAATGACTTGAAGATTATTCGATGGATCGATGGTGTCTGGTCTCAGTTTCGAAGTTAGATTGCATATATTGAAAATTCGATTACAGAAAATATTCGTCTTGTGCTTGGGCCTTGGTACTTACTATCAAAGGTTAAACTTATATTAGTGCCGATACTTCCAAGAAGGAATGATGATTCATGTATCGCCCTTATCATTTGATCTCGTTTTGGAATTGGGAGTTTTATTATAAAATAGCAATTACTACTAAATGAAATGTTAAAATAACAAAACTATCCTAAGCTACTCACAGAAATAACGCAGATGACAAAATTCTTAGAAACCCCATCTAACCTTGAGCCGTTTTGTATAAGCATTCAAAATAGACATAAAGCAATAAAATAATTTAGCATATTATTAATTATTTAGGTTTTTGTAAACTTACTATTACGATATTTTAACGAGTAATGTCAGAAATGAAATTGCTGTATACACCAGTACGTTCAATGTATTTTGGGGAAAGGTGCAATGTGAAGTCAATTTCGGCCTTTTTTCGCAATAACTGAATTTTTGAAGTTGTAGCTCTATCCATCTGATGTATTTATTAGTGACAAAAAGAAATTTATAAAATCCCCTGATGTTAATTACGAAATTTGTTGAAACTGAAAATTGGTAAAATATTTCCTGAAGCCATGTATTTGACATGTGTATAAATATAATGGATAGTTAGATTTTTTTTTAAATATCTGAAGGCTCTCAGTAATATCAGACTCTACGTTCTTACACATTACTCCCAGTTAGAAAATAATTCTTTATTTCAGCATGGTAAATTCAGAAGAGGTTGACTTTGTCCCCTTATTCTCTTTGGCCGTACAGTATGCGTGTATCTATCTCATTTTTATAATTTTGAACAACTATTAACCGTGTTGGTAAATGTTATAAGTGTTATGCAAAATTCTCATGGAATAAATAAGTATTTCGTATAAATTCTTACTTTAATCAACATTTGACAAAATATTTCCGAAATAGAATATTTCTTCTAATTAGATTTTACAGAAACTAAACGACTTAAGGGTTCATTTAAATCGAGATAAAAATTCTTTGATCGCCATGTAAGGAAAATTACTAATAGCTAGCAAGTTAACTATTACAAATTTTAGAGAATAATTGACCATTACAGATTACTTAAGTTTTATAAAATATACTCCAAAACTCAACTGCTAAAATACATTACGGTCAACTGATCTTCAAGTAATTATTGGTTGTGTTTTATTCCAATATTATTTCACGTCATTATATACCGTTTCCAATGAATGTGTATAAATTCCAGTTTACATGAAATCAAGCAGTCGTTTTACATTATTTTTCTTATTTAATTTCTAAACTGTAATGCATATATAATTATCAATTTTATTCTATTCATTATTAAATATTTCAAAATGGTCCAATTTTAAAACCAGTAGAAGTGATCACCCAAAATTTTTTCTTCATACACCCCAATAAATATCCTATCCCCCTTCAACCCATGTAAATGGCAGTGGGGAAAAATAGTTACCAAATTTGGATTTTTGAGTCTAGCAATTTTAGCGAGTTTAATATGCGTATATGTGTTTTGACCGTATGATTTCCGATCAATTAAAACCAAAATTGGATATTAAACTACATTTTAGTCACAAGATCACATGTGGAATTTCATTAGTTTAAATCATTACATCACAAGCATATATCGGCCTATGGACAACCCTTGGACAGATTCGATTCGATGTTTAGTAAGAATTTATATTTTGAATTTTAAAGTGTGTACGAATTTCGCATAACTGTCCCTTTTTGTTTTCTAGTTATCAAATTCACGCACTCGAAGAAACTAATATACTTCTATATCAATTTCATTCAAAATTTATTCAGAATCTACATATTTTGATCTATAGCCCATATGCCAAACTTCATCTGTCTAGCTCAAAGTGTTTTCAAGTTATCTTGTTCATAGACAGGCAGTCAGGTGCATATAAAACCAAAAACATGTTTTTCGAACTTCAGAAGGTCATAAACAGTTTCGTCCAAATTTTAATTCTACGATTTTATTTTTATGATTACAATAATTTATCCGAAGTTTACAAACGAGAAAGTGAAAGATAGTTAAATGGATTAATTGAGACTGAAAAAAAGAGTCTTAAACATATGATAAATTTGTAAAGATCTTTTAACTTTAGTATAGTAGCTAAAATAATTTATGTTATTATTCAGAAAATATTCAGTTGGATCGGAAATGAATGTTTTCTACGATACAACGCTTCTAATATTTGGTCACGCAAATATTGACTTCAATTAGTTCTTAAATGCATATAATTTAAAAATGTAATTTTTAAAGCATCATTGTTGATCTATATTTTGTAGCAAGATATCACAGAACTGTTAATGAGTTTCTGATAACTCCAAAGAACTTATTATTCTGAATAATACGGATATTTAGGAGAAAGACTTTTAAAGAATGATATGAAAAAATATATTGAAGCTTCAGAATTTCTAAAATTTAATTTCCTGCAATTATCTAAAGTATCAAAAATCTTAACTTTTGTATTGTTAAAAATTTCAATTAATATGTAGAAGTGTTTCACAAACATTTCTGGAATTCAGCAGGCTTTCTTTCGTAAGTTATTTTTGATTTCAAAAGTTAATTATGGTATGTAAACAATACACATGTTTATGCAAGTTCACTCATTGAACATTTTTAACATAAGAGTACGGTTTGATCTGTTAATTCTTTAAAATAAATAATAAATATTTAATAGCTAAAACAAAACGAATTGAAGCCATGATTATATATATATATATATATATATATATATATATATGGGTACATTCATTTGAAGTAAGCCGATGTATTCCGAAATAAAAAATTCAGATTTCAGTCGGTAAACATACACAATAAATCATTCATATAAACATATAAAAAAGAAAAACAGTATGATTTTTCAATGTTATTTATGCATAAAATCATTCCGACTTGTTTTTTCATCTTAGAATGATTCGCATATAATCTGCAAATCAAAGAAAAATATATGTACCAAAGGAATGAAATTAATACTGTTAAATTATTGAATAACTTTTATAATTGAAAGTATGATGCTCAAATGGATAAAACTAAACCCGAAATGCATTTTCTCTAAAACTTTTGAAAAAAATTCAGTGTCTGATCCAATAATTTGCTAAAATTTTGCTGAAATAAATTTTTAAAATGTTGTTATAGCAAGATGATAATTATATAAATTCTGACAGTGTTTCAATTTCAGTTTACTACATTTTAATCCAAAAATAAAATGTTGAAACCGAATATTATAATGAATCGAAATTTTTACATGAAAATTAACTTTAAAAGTATTTTTATTCATTGTTATTTAACGAGATTTATTTATCTTTCTAAATCTTTTAATATAATTTTCAAAATATTAAATATTTTATACAAATTATTTATAAAAATGCATACATTTTAAAATGAAAGAAATAATTTGTTTCATTTACTTTTTTAACATAACATAATTAGAATAGTTTGACAGACAAATAAGAAAAATGCTAACTAAATAAAGTATCGATTTTAATACCATAATATACGACAAAGACATATGGTAATAATAAATTTAAAAAAAGACTGAAGTTCCATTTAATTTTTTTTATTAAAAAAAATTCAAAAATTGAAAATATTTTATATATCGGTTTACGACAATAGTCTATTTTTTTCATTTTTAATTTCTTTTCAACTATTTGCCTTAGTAATAAATATTTTCAATAAAAAAAACCCACGATGGTTACGAGCTTCGAATTGAAATGGATAAACAATAAATTAATACACAATGAATGGAATAAACAAAAATGAAATTGAGAAATATATTCGTATTATGTTAGAGATGTAAAAATGCATTTATGTTTTAATTTGAAGAATTTTTTTTTCATTTCAATCCGGTTATTACTATGCTGATGGAATATTAATTTACCTGAAACGCTATGTAATAAGATTTCATATTAAATAAGCAAACTGCAACCTAGAATTGTTTTTTGCATCAATAATAAGCAGTTATTAAAAACAAATATATAAACCACACAGTTTCAAAAAATATTAAATTTCAAAGGAATAATCATTAAAACTTTGTAATATCAATGGTCTTAATAGAATGAAATGCGCTTAAAATATTTTTATATGTATTATTCGAACCTTTTTCATGACATAAGAAAGTAACAAAATTTGTTAGTTTTCAAATAGAAAATAATTTAAGAATTGAAAAAACAAACTCAGAAATTAATTGAAGAATAAACCCCGAAGAAAAGAAACATTCTTGATATTCCAGAAAGGGCATTCGTTACACGCACATAAGTAATTAGCTTCAGATGTTTTCATTTTTATAAATGAAAACATCTGAAATAACTTCTGATTAATAATTAAATTAAATGTAATTAAATTATAATTTTTAAAATGTAGAAAGAATTTGTGTGTTTATAATTGTTTCTAAACTGATAAAATAACAGGTACATACAATATACATTTAGAAAATTATCGACAATACAAAAACGATTATCTGTACACTATGCAATATAACATATTAGAGATATTAAATTTAAAATTATCACGATAATTCATGTGAGTTAAAATAAAAATTGAGTTACAGTAAAAATTGAATTGAAATTTTTTTAAAAAAATTACATTAAAGGTAAAGGAAAGCAATGAATATAGTTAGCAAGCATATCGTGTAAGTAAAGATAATTTTAAAACATTTATATTAAAACAAACAAAACTAACTACGATTTTTAAACAAAACTATGATTTTGATTAAAAATGGCTTTGTATCAAAATAAATTTTAGTTGTTCATTGAAATTGAAAAAAAATATACTGACATTTATTATTAATTTCGAATTACATTTTATTTGAGTTAATATTATAAACTTTATAGCTATTTAACACAATTAATGTTTCAATATAAAAGAGAAGTATCTTTAAAAGTTAAATTTATATGTTTTTAGTTTTTTTACAAGAAATAAATAGTCGTAAGTGAGGTAATTTCTGCTAATAATTTTTTATTGTATAAAAAGCACTTTTCCTCAATTATTTTTAATTGTATGAAAGATTCGTATTTTTACTTTGCATACCAAGACTGGCAAATACTGGTACTTTTAATACCAAAAGAATTTATAAGATTTGTGTTTTTTTATCAGTTTGCCAAAATTTGGGGAAAAATCGTGACTGGTTGTTTTTCTATTTCTTTTGGATCTGATAAAAGCTTTCTATTTATTTTCTAACTTAGATAAATCTGTCAGAGTGTGTGATATATTGCCTGGATGACTGTTCTAACCTCAGACTGTGAAATGCATTTTTTTTCATCTAATTTTTTTTAAAGTGTCGAAATATAAAAAAAGAACTTTTTGCGGGATCCTTTTTTTTTTGGCCTGCAATAGACAGATCTGATATCAGGTACATTCATAAAAATTTAGGGAAAACTCCATACTTTCAAATATTTGATGTTGCACTTCTGATACAACTTCTTTTAACGATCAGTCACCATTTTAAGTAATAAGTTAAAGAAATCCTACAGCCACGTAAACTCGATTGCACACAAATTTAATTTACAGAAAACGATTCTCCTTTATTCTTGTGAAAAGAAATGATTTACTGCTTGATAGTCAGTATTTAATTTATGTTTTTTTTTTTCCTACTAGTAACTTTTGAAGATAGTTTTAAATCATTCTTGTGTTCGAAATCCCTCATGTTATCTGTGGACTTTCTGATCTACTAAACACTAATACAAAAAATGGATTAATCTTTCTGAAGATTTAATTTTTTGATTGAAGATTGAATTGATTGATCATTGATTGAAAAAAGTGTGTTATTCTCTCCGCAACAGAATAATATTTCTCTTCGCTATCACACGTTCTGAAGCAAAAAATTGAATACAGCGATTGTAAATTAAAAAAAAACAACTAATAAATCATATTTGCGGAAATCAATTTTTTTGCATTAGTTTGATAACTAACCCTTAGTTTCCATATACCTCTTACTTAAAGAATTCAAATCAATCATTTTTATATAATTTTACTCTGCAGGTTAATTCTATATGATTTTACTCTGCACTGCATGAAAGCATTTTCTAGTAAATATTAAAAATTCTCATGGAATTTCCTTATTGTATTTTTTTGTGTAGTACCTTAAAATTCTTTTGAAAAGTTACATTTAATCTTTATAAGAATTTGATGGAATGGAATCACAAAAATATTTAGATAATTTGAACTTTCTTTCATTTTTTAAAATATTATTTAAAATGATTCATATTTGGTCGGGTGAATTTTCTGTTATTATCCAAAAATTACTCAGATAAAAATTTAAAAATGAAGTGCACAGCTGAATTATAGGATGAAGTGAAAAACTTTTATTAAGAGAAATGGAAACTTTTGTATATTGAAAAATAAAAAATTTTTAAAAAGTTCTAGACTTCCAAGGTAGTAGACATTTTGTTAATTACAAAAAATACATAAGGTGTGTATATTTTTAAATTGAAGTCTCAAAGTTTTAAAATATCGCTAGCAGGAGATCTTACGATCAAAAAAAATGCAGTGTGTATTCTCAAAACATTTTTTTTTCTTAAACATTCTTTTTATTTCAACTGCAATAAATTTTATTCTACATTCTTTATAAACATTATGTGTCTGTTGAATTAAAACCCATTTGTATTTATTTCTGCTCATTATGTTGTTCTATTTAATTCCATTTATAATGAATGAATATTTTAACCAAAAAATACTTTAAATTATTTTTTAAATACTAAATGCTCCTTATTATTAGTGCACATTGAATGAATGATATTAGTATTATTCTGATGCAAGATCTTATAATGGGTTAATAAATACCGAAGCTTGAGACTCAGACTATCATTGTAATCAATTATATTATATATATATATACAAAGTAATGAAAATATTAAAATGAGTTCATTGTAATTATGGAATCTTATCACATATAATTAAAATTTTGAAGTGATTTCATTTAGAATTCTCTTTTCAGAGTATACCGATTTATGTTTATGAACTTGAAGATTTTTTTCGCATCCTTCAATATTTTCGATTTGCTATTAGGTAAAATATTCGGTTCTTATAATAAAACAAATATTATAGAATATAATATTTTTCTGCAGATTTATGATGAAATAGTTCATTTTTTATTAAAAGGTTAAATATTTTGTATACGTTATAATATTTAAATTTAAAAAATCCCTTTATTTTTAAATAAAACTTCAATTATTTCCTTTGTTAAAAACGCTGAAGTTCCCTTTAAGATATACGTTTTGTATTTTATTCTTTAAAAAACAGTTATGACCAGGAAGAATACATAAAAAAAATATTAATATATTTTTAGAAAAAGGAAATTTATAAAAAAATTAACATTTTAATACATTTTATGTATTAAACGCTTTCTTAAAAAATGCAACTGGCTAACTTAGTGGATAGTCTGACTTTTAACCTGCGAGATTAAAAAATATGGAAGGAAGAAAAGCAATCAATTGATAACTTCTTCCGAATAGTTTTTAATATTATGATTATTTTTTAAATAAAAGAAACATCACGATTAATAATTCATTCCAAACATGTGCCGTATTTTTTTTATTGTAGATAGTAGGGCATATTTTAAAATAAAATTTTATAATCTTTTCAAAAAATTATATTCAATATTTTAAGAAATGTACATAATTTGATTTGGTTTGTAAAACATGAAAAGACATTAAAAGATACTAAGAGACTATGCTTATAGATTAAAGCTCTTCATAATTCAAAAACATTAATCGTATTATAGATATTTGGAACAGAAAACGCAATTTAACTAATCAAATTTAATATAAAGAAATATTTACGAAAAACATAATCTTAACCAATTATTTCATACAATTTATATTTCCTATACAAAAATGAATTAATTTCTTATTCATAAAACAGTCAATAAAGCACTTTAAAAATGCAGACTAGGGCAATAAAAATGCAATATTTGGAAAAACCTCTTCTAAATGCAGTGAAAACTACATAAATATCTAAAATATTAAAAGCAATAATAGCTTTCGGTAAATAATTTTATGTAATGAATTTTATTCTGTCACAATGTTAAAATTTCTTATTAATTTAAATATATCGCTTTATTTTTAGAATATAAATAATTGAAATATAAATTCCAAAGCATTAACAAAAAATTTGAATGGCTGCAATCATTAATATCTAAATTTTCATATAGTATTCATCCATTTAATTGATTTGTCATAAAACATCCTACTGAAAGTATGTTATTAGAATTAATGATTAGTGTTTAGAATGTAATTTTAAATTTTCATTAAAATTTGTCAAAGGAATTTGGGAATTTGGGAGTCAGAATAATGGGAAACAATATTAGTGCGACACTGAAGGATATTTACAGAAAATTAATATTTTTTTGACTCGTTTTACCCATGCCATTTTAAACAAGTTTAAAGAAGTTATTAAAAATTTGTTTAAACCAATTTATTAAAAATTCAACTAAATTAGTTTTTTTAACTTAAAATCCTGCTTTTATTAAAATCTCAGCAAAACTTTCGGGTAGATTACTGCTCATTGCAATTAAAAACGCAAAACCTGATCTTTGTAAGTTTGATTAATTAAAATAGTTGGACGTTTTTGAGACGGACCTCTTAATTTTGAGTCTTGTTCAGAAGACGAGTATGTCAATCCCTTTCAGATAAGCACATATTCTGATCTATTGTCCCTTTTCTTTACTTCCGAACTCTCGTACCACATCAGATTTTAATTTGAACCCGAAGATTTTAATTTGAAGTGAACCTGCTTTCATGGAGGTTGTTTAATAAAATCGGGTCTAACATAAAGTCCCCCGATTCCAAAGCTGAGACCGTACTAACAGGCATCATGCTCTGTCCCCCCCCCCAAGAAAAAATAATATACTTCACATTTGACTTTGAAGTAAAAGTGAGGTTATAAGTTATTTTCAATTCTATCTCTTTGGTGTGAAAATAAAATCCATTGTTTGAGTTTCATATGAATGGTGGAATTTCAAAAATAGTCAAATCTTACTTTAGCGAATAATACACATATACAGGAAAATTAATGAATGTGTAGAGATTACAAACGGCTATAACTACTTAATGAAAAAGAATTTGTTGATAAGATTAACAAATAATGTAGACTGAACTTCAAAATTTTGCACACATACGTCACAGATGTTCTACGAGACTTTCCTTGGCCACACGGATAATATCCAGATGGTGGCCCTTTTTACCCTATTCATTCTGAAGTAAGTCTGCAGTCTCCTACGCAAGCGCGTATTTTGAGCTTTTCGTTTGTTTTAGGCATGGGAAATTTTGAAGTTCCGCCTACATTTGTATTAATCTTATCGATCAATTCTTTTTCATTAAATAATTATAGCCGTGTAATGGCTATATAAATTTTGAATTAACTTGTGCAATAATAACTTAAATAGCTAATTAAAAGTAATGAAAATTTTATAATTTATGACTTTGTCCGCAGAATAAAACTATAGCTAATTATCGTTCTGATCATTAAATTATTGGCTTTAAATATTGCTGAATTAACTTCAGCCGAGAAGTCAGCTTTAGAAGACTGAATTTCGATAGTTAAATTGATATACTTAACTTCAAATTCAGAATTATAGGAAAACTTCAAACTTTCATATTTTTTCATAAGCAACAGAAAACAATAGATTTATATCATATTCAAACGTCCTATAACCATTTTTATGAATTCAAAACCTGAAAGTTCATAAGAAACACTTCAAATCAGTTACCCCTAAACCTTTTGGCATACAATCTAATTAAGGTGTTATCCATTTGTCTCTCTAGTATCAAATTATGAATCTCGGTCAAAGCCTTGGATGCCTCGAATGGACATTTTTTTATTTCCACTCATTATTTATGTATTTCATAATATATTTAAAAAACCATTTCTAGCATTTTTATAAAGCTAATGGGCACCTTCGGAGATTAATCATTGGCAAAGCTACCATAAACCAGAATGTTTTTCTGATTTATTGAAATCAAAGTTCGATGGGGAACGATTGTAGTTTCAAGTCATTGCATTGTGAAACTATAGACAGTCAAACTGCCAACATTTTCTCAGATTTGTTTCTAAATTTGTTAAATATTGTTACGAAATTTTCTCTACCGGGGTTCGTTTGGATAGTGGTAGTGATACGGTGTGTGGAACGATCAATCAGCAGGCAGAAGTAGAATAAAAACAACGACGTTTATTTACACGAAGACACACAGGACAGCACAAAAGCGTCAACTATATACAGCACAGAAGACGATTATCTTCACCCGAGACGTGTAGCAAACAGCATACACAGCAGCATACAACCAGAATCTACTGCAGACAGTAGCGCACAGCTCAGTTCAGCACGAGCTTGACTCAGTCGCTTCTACTTCTCCGTCTCTGGCTCGGATTACTGACTTCGTCAACTCGACTCCGCTGCTCTCGAACTCGGACTACTCAGTCGCCTCCGACTACTGGCTTCGTCGTCTCTGTCTGGCAGCTGTAGCCCCTTTTATAGGTCTCAGGAGGCGGGGCTAGAAGCCTCTCAACCAATCAGGAACGTTCGAGGCGTATCTCGGTTCCTACTGGACGGGTCGGGAAAATTCTCGAAGTTTCGGGCATCATCTATTTTGGCGCCAAAGTCGCCAAATTCGTCGCCAAGTCGCCAAATGGTCGCCAAGTTTGTCGCCAAGCTCCGGGACCTCCGACGCGCTAGTCCCATTCAGATGACTGTAAAACTTACTTTCTATTGATGGAATAAACTATGCTGAGAAGCCGAATTGCAGGTTTGTAACAATATCTATACTTTAGATGTTAAATTTGTGTCTCGAATTTTATTCATGTAGCTTTCTTGGTTTTGTTGTTATTGTGTTAAATTATATTCAGTCTGCTGAATAGGCAGCCTTTGTCTGAATGAGTTCGCTCAAAATTAATCAAAATCTACAAAAGAGTAAAGGCAGTATATAAAATTAAGCCTTACAAGTGAATAACGTTTTTAAATTATCTTCACGGATAGACCAAAGACTAACAGCAAAACGTGATCATTTTAGGACCCTAAGAAGTCTAAAACGCAAAGATTCGTCAAAAATGCAATTTTGAATTTTTTTGATGATTAGATATTTTGATTATTTCGTATATGAGTATGTAAAAACAAAAGTAAAGCCATATTACATGTTACACATTTTGCAACAGAATCTATAGGAATCTTTATTTTGTCCATCAAATTTAAATACAATAATAAAATCAGAGTGTCCTTCACCAATATTATGAAAGCTGGAGAAATTAAGAAATCCAATTTCATATCAAGACTTTTTAACACTTGTTCAAGATTTTTTTTAATCAGTATTGTAACGCTAAAGTCTAATTATTCAAAAAACTTTCTTCATGTTTGTGAATAAAAAATCGTTTTCCATAAACTACGAGGTAAAAATAATAATTTGATATATTGCATGATTATTTATATAATTTTTTAATGAAGAAAAGGATTATATAGGCAACAGAATCTTATGATTAACTACTTACTCCTTTCAAATGTTGAACAACATCCATTGTTTCAACATATCCGTTTCTGATGACAGATATACAATACTAGTTCTATTAAGCTACCAGTTCTTTCACTTGGATAATTACTAGTGTTCCATTTCAAAATGATCTGGGCTGTTATGGCCATATAATTAGTTTTTTTAGAAGTTTGATAGACATTTCTATAGATATTTTATTGTCAGATAAAAATAAAGGCTAATCGCTTTTTCTACACTTCTAAATTTCTTCGGTCCCTCTGTTGTCATAAGGGTCATAATTTTCATAAGGGTCATAACTTTCACTGTCTGAAAAAAACCGATTGCCCTTTATGGTATGACATAAGGAGCCTAATTCAAATTTTTCATTTTAACTTGAAACAATGCTTATTAATGCGTCTCCAAAAATACGGTTCGCAACAAAAAATAAACATTCCTTCAGAATATGTGACCATAATAAATTTACAAAGAGCTTTATAGACGTCATTATCATCATCACGTATTCTCAGATAAAAAATCTTACAAAAGTTATTATTTCAATTTTTCCCCTATTTTTCTGTCTGCCCAGTTGAAATAAAACAGGATTATAATAATTATTTTGGAAAATCGTAACTCGACTTCAACATTGTGGTCAAAATATTATTCCACGACACTGTTAAAAAAGAAACACTGTAGCAAAATGCAAACGCCGTTTGTCGTATTAAGAACTGAAAATGTGCAATTTACCTTAAATGTGTAGAATTTAAATAATAGAATAATGCGAAAGATAAAACTGTTTCAAATTCTGTTTAAAGAGATAATAACCCCAAAACAAAAATCATTGCTCTGAAGCACACATACTTAGTTTACGGCAATTAATAAATATTAACAATAGGTTATTACTAATAGGTAAATGATTTCAAGTTTTACGAAATTGAACAATTGTCATTAATAATTATTAAGAATTATTGACAATAGTTGATTTATCGCAAGTGCTAAAATGTGTATATTCATTTCTTCAAAAAAAAATTTTATATCAGGGAAGATTTTATATTACTGAGCAATATATTTATTATAAGAATCAAAAAACAAATATGCATAAAAATAAAACTTAACCCTTTGCACTGGCGGTTGGCGCTTCCCAATCACCCTTCACAACGGTGCATCCTTTTGGCGTTTTATTTCTTTTTCTACAAATTTTGATTCATAAAAATACAGACAGTGTGGTAAGAAGATGTAGATTAATTTTTCGGGGAAATTTAACTTGAAACAAATATATTTTGAGAAATATTTATTTATTAAAATTCTTTAACTGTCCTGATTCCGGCAAAATGTTAATTCTATATACTATATGTGTCATGCAGTTAAAAACTTCATTTTCAACAGATTAAGTAAGGCATATGAATTTGTATACTATAACATTATTCTAACTTTAACAATATTCTTAACATTTCAAACAGAGGTTGAACAATCCACAGTATTGATAATGAACACCACCGTCAAGATAGATAATTTCAAAAGGAGAAAATTATACAACTTATTTCATTGGTTTAATTTTTTTCTTATTTTGTTTTGAAAAACGTGAATTTTCATCTTTAATAATTAACACTTTTCACATCTACAATCCTACATTGACGAATAAATACAGGAAACATTACGCCCAAATTATATATTTCTCGAAAGAATGACGGTCTGCGTTGAATGCATTTGAGTAGGTGTGTAAGAATACCGTTTGTTTTTTTTTGTTTTTTTTTATTAAAGGAATATCACTTAACTAAAATTCAGAAACATGTGGGTGTATAAGAATTACATCTTATTTTTTTTTTAAGTTATGCTATTTTAACTATTAAAGGAACGCAGAATTCAAAGGGAAATTACAATGTTATTCATTTTTGTCCGATCTGTGTTTTTCTTGTCTTTATTACTGCCCTATTTCTTAAAATTTTAAATTGATTAATTTTCTTAAAATTAAAAATTAAAATTTTGGTTGGCAAATCATTTTTTTTTTATTTTTTAGAATTAAATTATTTGTACTAAATTTCTTGTTTAAACACATTTATGAAGAATCCCTTTGGGTAATAGAAATTGTTTTAATTCTCTTGCGCAGTTTCTTAAAATAAGAATATTTATTCAATAGTTTGCAAAAAAGAAAAATAATTAATAATAATTACCCCTTTGCATTCGGATGGCGACTCGCACTCGCCATACAAAACGGTGCATCATTTTGAAGCTTTATTTTTTAATTAAGTTAATTTTTTATTACGCTTATTACGTTAAAAATACCTAGAGAGGAATAAGAAGATGTAGATTATTTTTTCAGGGAAATTCAAACTAAAGCATATAAATTGTTCAGAGCAATAAACAAGCCCTTGTATTAGGTGATTAATTATACATCGAATTTGAGTGCAAAGGGTTAATATAATCTGGTACTAATGAATAAGAAAGAAATTCGTAATAACTCTTAATAATAAATAAAATTATTTATATTAATGCTCATAAATGATAACTTTATGTAAATGATCCCATTAACTTATAAATAAGCTATATATGCATTACAGGAAATTTTCATATTAAAACTTCGTATAATTTAATGGAAAAGTAAAATTTAAAAATTCACAAGCAGGGGTCATAAAGTTAACATTAATATATATAAAATAATAATCTAATTCACGAATATTTATGAATCTATAAAAACGTGCAAGTGCGTAAAAATTTATTAAAATTATTGCGCTCAATAAATTTAGACGTGGTAAACAGGCTTTATTGGCTAGTACATTTTATAGCAATAGTTAATAAAGAAAGAGAATCGATTCGAATTGCGAACAAACATTTATTTTCTTAAAGTAATTCTTGTTTCTACCATTTAATTAATTGCCTTGTAAACAGTGCAACTTTAATATGCATTTAACTTTAAACAAAAGCTCTTAAAATATGTCTAAACATAAAAAGAAATTTAAATATGTTTGCCATCAACTTAGAGTTTGCTATTCATTAACAGTTAATTTCATTCAGCACTTTGGAAAATAGACTCGCCAGTTTTCATTGAGAGAGAGCTTAAAAGAAATAAGTATATCGATATTATGATACTCAACATTTGATATTTACTTACTTCAGAAACTAAAATAACTAATTTAATATTTAAAACGCAATTTTAAATCAAAGCACAAATATAATCACGCAAAAGATTATATTAATGAAGGACTTAAAGAGAAAAATACGTTTTCATTTTAAATTTCAGTATATAATTAATAATTGATATATAGTTTTGAATCTATCTTACCTAGAAACAAAATAGTATAACCATACAGTGCTTAATATTGAAACCAATTTTAATGACTGTAATATTGTATAAGTGCATTACGTACGCTGTTTTGCTAAAATATTTCATTCTTGTTGAATAAATTTTATTCGTTTATATAATCATATTTAACTACATTTTGAAAAGTGTAATCAAAACAGTAATTATATTGCATAAGAATGAAATGGATGTTTGTATTCTTTTAAGTAGAAAAATTAAAAGCCAAAAAAGAAAAATATATATATTTCAGTGTAGTTTTTTTTCATTTAAAATAGATCAATTGTATAATATTTTATGATTTCCGATATTCAGAGAAAATATTATGGATAAAAAACTTGCACATATTGTTGTGACTGGTAAATTCACTTTTAAGGGTACGGTGGATTCTAACAGGTACTTTCGGGAATTATTTACTTAGGGTTATGGCCTTTTAATGCATATGTATTAAATATAAATGCATCAAATGTCTTTAAAAAACTCTTTAACGAAAGACATTATTTAAAAATTAGACAATGTATAATTTTTCAAAAATTTTAAAATGTTTCAGGTGGCTTAGTTTTTAATTTCTTATATTATTTTTTACTTAGTACAGTTTAAAAATTTATTTGGAAAAGTACCTTGTATGACTTTGGAATTCCAATCAAATGTTAGCTTTCTCAAAATTCTTTTATGTACACTCGCTGCATTTTTATTAGAATTTTATGTTTTTCTGAACTAAAACCGACTTGAGTACTAAAAAAAAATCGAAAAATAAAACTCATACAATTTGTCTTTTTAGTGTTTAATCAAGCTCTTTATTAATAATTTTATTTAATTTCCACATAAACTAAAATACCTGGAACATTTTAAAAATATTTAAATCTAATTAGAATATCTTAAAAAAAGTCTTTGAAAATGTACTTTGGTAGGCCCAATATAATAAATAATTTACTAACAATCTATTTTACTGTATAATACATTTTATTAGGCTATTTTAATTAAATATAAATACATATTTTGGTCATAAAAGATTACAAGTAAAATTTCATATTTTAGCTTATTTCAAAGTCCCTTTAAAGAGCAAACTGTGACATCTGAAGAAAAAAAAAGGAAAAACATTGATCATACACAAATATTTCATAAGAATAATAACACCGCCCTGCAAAATACGAATTAGTTTTTGAGCTCAATTCAACAAACACATTAAGATATAAAAAAAGAATCATTTTTTTCCTTTCAAACATTTCTGTACTTTCCTATATAGTTATTACTACCACCGAAAGAAGAAAAATAGCACAGGAGAAAAATAACGAAGAGCTCAACTAGATTGCCGAAACACTGATTGTTACATCAATCTAATGTAAAGAATAAAGCTACCCAATCGATTCAACTAGCGAAATAGAAATGAAATATCGCCATTTGGCCAACCTTCCGGCCTCCGTTGGGAATTCTGGTCCAGCAAAACATCAGTGGAAGAGATTTGTTGAAAGTTCCATTAAATGGCGATGAGTGACGTTACAATACTATCATGTAATGGAACGTCCCTACGGGAGTACCACAGGGGCATGTAATCACTCGACCACACGCGTCGACGTGGACGATTAACTGACGCTATTAAGCTGACCACCAACGCCCGACAATAGCAGAAATACCGAAGTCCCGGCTTTCAAAGCGAAACTGGGAAGTTAAGATACGTTCTGCTGTAAGTGTTCACCTCTTGATCTACAGGATGTCTATTATGTAGGTGTGGAATAATCAGAAATTGCAATGGTGTGCTTAATTTCTTCTAGTTTGTCAGACTTTGCACAACTTTAAAAAAGATGTTCAATTATGTAAATTAGTGTCAGTTTATATATATTGCTAATTGCAGTAACATAAAATATATTTTATAGAGAGAAAATTAAGAACAAGAACTATCAAATTTTTCAATAAGAAATCTGAGGAATTATATAGCATTCACTAAATGTTCTAAAATAAGTAAATAAGAATTCATCAATTGAAATTTTACATGCTTTTAGTACCGAGATTAATGAATTATTCGAAATAAGTATCAGTATGCAGCAAGATAATTCAAATCCAATAATCATATTCAACTTTAAAAATACCTCGAAAAAATTATGCACTTTTATATAAGAGGAGCTGTTCATAATTTTAACGGTATCAAATTTTAATACGTTTGATAATGTTTTGTTTGGAAATAAAAGTGACATTTAGTGACGGAATTCATAAATTTAAACCATGATCAATTGAAGAGGGTGTCATCTGAGAAAATAACCTCCAAGTTTCAGAAGATGATAAATTGAAGTAAATGTGCAGGAATTTTGATGCCATTGGATTGACATGCATTACAGTAACTTGCATGATAGATTAACCATTTAACTCTCAAGATTATTCGATCCCCCTGATTTTTTTCAAAGATAAGGAAAATTATCGACTCCTTCAAAAATAGTAATGATAGCCCATGTTCTTAAGAGAGTTTATATATCAAAGAAGCCCTGCTTAATTGATGAACATCAAACACAGAAATGTTCAGACAATTTTTGCAGTTCTTTGAAACACACTTCTTCACCCGTCTCAAATTCTTTGTGGGCTGCCTTATTTACCTAGAATATTCAATCAAATTAAACGAAATGGGAAGGAATTTTACAATGATATTTAGATATCTCGGGCGCCTGCAGTAATTTCATTGGGCGGGTGTTAGGCCTTTTTATAATGATAGAGTTAAATTTCGAACATGGAACTATCTGGCCCCGAGGCCTCAAAATTGTATCAAGTTACTGCAATCGCAATGTCAATTGTGAGAGTCAAAACATTGTTATACAATATTTTTGAATAATAACAAATTAAAAATTACACAGAAATTTGCAGATAGCATAAAATAACTTAATCTTTGAATCTAAATAAGGAAATCTTAAGGTGTATGTACCTTATTTTTTATAGGATTTCAGCTAAATTAATTTTTCCTATATAATGAAAAATATGACTAAAGTATTACCATATATAAATAATGCTATCGTATATTTCTGTAATTCAAATTGAGTTAATACATTGTTTAGATAAAAACTTTTTAATATAAAAATGCCATTTAGGTCAACACTTTTTTTGTGTGCTTGTCTATTACTAAGCTCTTAATTATAAGAATATAATTTCTGACTTAATCGCTATTTGTATAAAAATAAAAATTGACAAATCAAGCTCCTTTTATTATTAATTTTCTTATATGAAAATAGTTTAACGATTTGACAGAAGATTAGAAATTAAACCCTCTTTCCCAATTGTTTTCAATAATATTAATTAGAAATTTAAGTGTGTGGCAAAATTTGAAAACAAATTTTTAAAAATGCTCATACACACCCACCCGATTCATCATTTTTGACAGTGACTATCATATGTTCAAAATTTTAATTCCGTGTTATTCTAAACATCACATCGTAACATTGTTGAGTTTAGTTTATCCAATTTATATAGCGTTTTTAAGCAATACCAGGTCGTCATTGCGACTTCCCCAATTTCTTAATCCGTTTTCAAGGACAGGTGGGCATTCTCAGTTTTGAAACTTCCACCTCATAATAAGACTATGGAATTAATAAATTTTGAAATGAGGCTTCACTAACTTTGAATTAAGAATTTTCGTGAGAAATAATTTAATTATTTTTGAATGATTCCACAAATTCATCTGATCATTTGCATCATAATAATTAAATTTGTATATAATCCCAAGAGTATCTTCAAGTATTCATTTTTTTCTTTTATTCAATTGTATTTTTAGAAGAGGTTCAAATATTTAAACCTTTTAATACTTCTCAAAATTGTTTTAATTAATAAATTTCACTACGTACTTCACAAAAATGAAAAAGAATGACAACGAACCTTATGAAGTACAATTTCAAAAACGGAAAAAAATGCTTTAAAATATTGAAAATCTATTGACCAAAATGTTCATACAGATATTCAATTTTGGTGTAAAAACAAAATACCAAATTTCATTCATCAAGCTTATTCGATTTTTCAAGTAATACTTTACATATGCAATGATTAAGATTAAATAAAAAAAGTTATTTTTTTTATTTAAGGGGGGGGGGGAGGTTAAGAAGATAAATTGAAAAAAAATCAAAATGTCGAAACTTAATTGAAATAATTATTTGACAAAAGAGAAGAAAGTTTAACATATTGTATATACAGTGGTGGCAAAAAGTGTCGACATTTTTTGAAAGTTATGTTTTTCAAATTTGCGTGATTGTAGAATACATTAAATTTCACTTAAATACAAATGTTTAGATATCATATTGAAGGTAATTCTATGTAAAATTTAATAACAAAAACAGTATTACAATATCTGTATTACAAAATAAGTTACGCTCATTTTAGTAGAACAAAAAACATGAATCAAAATAAATCGTTTTGAATAATGACGTGTTTTGTAATAAAAGAGTGCTAGCCAATCACAAACACTGTTCTGAGGACCCATCAAATGTCTGACTATAATTTAGGTTATTTGGATGGTAAAAGAGTTATTGTTGTGGAAATATTTTGCGGAATGATGCATACTAGTACAATTAAATAGAGTTTTGCTGTTTTTGAATATTTTAAGTCCTTTTTTTTAATTAAACTAATTTTAAACAAACAACACCAACAAGAAGAACTGATTGGACATCTACAAAAAGAAACCGAATTGTCATATTGAGAGAAAATGGCCTCTCTTATGCTGAAATTGCAAGACAAGTTGGTGGTTCAGTGACTTGTTCTGGTGTACGAAAGTTCTGTTTACGTTATTAAAAAACGAAATCGGTAGAAAATAAGGCCAAATCAGGCAGAAAAAAATGCGCAACTGCTACTGCCGATAGAAAAATTAAACGGCTATGCCTTCAAGATAGAAAAATTTCATCAGATGCCATTAGATGTGAAAGGAATGCAGCGGGTATTGCAGTAAGTTCAAGAACAAAAAGAAGGTTATCAGGATTTGGACTACAAGCTAGAATTCCAAAGAAAAAACCATATTTAAATCAAAAGCAACTTGAAAAACGAGTTAAGTGGGCAAAAGAACACATTAAATGGTTAGAAAATCAATGGAAGCAAGTAATCTGGAGCGATGAGATTAAAATATCGCTCTTTGGTAGTGATGGTAGAAATTACGTGAGACGTAGAGTAGGTGAAGCGCTTCATCCTAATTGCATTGAAGCAATTATAAAAAAAAAAACAAATTCTATGATTTGGGCATGCATGTCTGCAGATGGTGTGGGCCGAATTAAAGTGATTGATGGCATCCTGAATAGCAAAAAATACATCGAAATTGTCCTGGAACTAAAATTGATACCTTCCATCAGGGATTTCTTCTCCAACGAAGCACCATTTATTTTTCAGCAGGATTCAGCTCCATGCCACACAGCAAAAGTATGCAAAGCATGGTTTCAAAATAAAGGCATAGATGTATACCATAGCCAGGAAACAGCCCTGATCTCAATCCAATTGAAAATTTGTACCGACGTTTGAAAATTCTTGTACGAAAAAAACTTCCAAAAGACAACTTATTGAATCTATAATTGATTCTTGGCCTCATGTGATTACGAAAGATTAACTCCAAACACTCCTTCACTCGATGAAAAGACGCTGTGAAGCTGTCTTAAAAAATAAGGGTTATCCTATTAAGTATTGATTGTGTAAGTATCACTTTAAAAAATGCAAATCTAAGATAGATCTTACTAAAATGACCGTAACTGTTTTTGTAATACAGATATTGTAATACTGTTTTTGTTATTAAATTCTACATTAAAGTACCTTCAATTTGATATATAAACATTTGTATTTAAGTTAAAATTAATATATTCTACAAGCACGCAAAGTTGAAACACATGAAACTTTAAAAAAATGTCCACACTTTTGGCCACCACTGTATATCTATTTAGAAATTTTAAGCATTTTTAAATTTCTGCTCATTACCGTAATATTAACGCATTAACCTATTCTTAACAAGATATTTGCACAGAATAAAGCATAGAGCGATAAAATTTCTATAAGATGTAATTCAAAAAATATAACAAAATAATGAAATTTTAAACCCTTTTTAAATTTAAATGCTAATTATTACTACAACGTTAATTTAATTGTTTTTAAACAAGATCTTTAAATTAAAAAAAGCATGAAAGCGATAAAGTATCTAAGATTGCACACAATAACACAATGATGAAATGATAAAAATAAACATTGGAGCATTTATATTGATATCACATAATACAGATACGGAAGTACAGGAGAAATATTTTTAATTAACAAGTTTCAAACATTTATCTAGGAATAATTTTAGAATCGATAGTAACAATAAAAGCTCTCAAAGCTTTTAATAATAACTAGATTCACTAAAGCATTTTGTTTGTTATCGTAATATTCTTTCATAACGATGTTTCTTTTGTTTTCTTAACAGAACTTAGATTATTTCCTTTTCAAGAAATATGTAAGGATATAAATTACACTTAACAACATTAATATAAACAAGTTGTCTCCGCTTTCAAAATTAATTTTTTATTTTATTTTATTGCGTGTATTAAATCCCATTTTATTGTTTAAGGAATAGTTAATACTTTTTTCTTTTAATACGATACTCTAAATATATATGTAACCTCCTGCTGCTGCAATGAATATCTCTTTTGTATGCATGAAGCTTTATTTTTTTATGATATATTTTCAAGAATGTTTTTGAAAGTTAAACTAATCTGAAAGTATATGCAATACGATTCTCATCATTTCTAATTTTTAAAAAAACTGGAAAATCTAACATTACGATTCCTTTCATTTTTGTATTATTAAATCTTAGTATTTCAGATGAAAAGAAAACAATATGAATGTAAACTAATTCCATATTATGTAAATCGTTTAAAATTTCATATCTTGTATTTTCATTTGTCTTTTAAAATTGTCTGGATTTAATTTTAGGGATTAATTTTATGCTAAATTATAATGTTTAATAGGCATTAGTTCCTTTTCAAAATTTTACTAATAATATACCTAAAAAACTGTTGAAAAATCATTAGGCAGTATATTTTTAAGACAAAATAAAATTCAAATAAGTTTACAATAAGTATCGCTCATTCTCAGAACATCAAAATATAATATACTCTTGTATTAATTTAATTATAATTTCATTACATTCTATGAAAATTTAAATGCAAGATTAATACAATAAAAAGGATTTTTAAAAATTGTTCCTATTTATATTTTATAAATAACTATTCAGACAGCATGAAAAATATGCATTTAAATAAAAGAAGGTTTCAGTTATATTAAGTAAAACTAGAATGAAAATACTGAGATTTGTGAAATGACTTGTTAACAGACAAAAATATTACATATAAGTAGTTTCCGATTAACAAAATATTCATTCAGTACTCCTAGTAATAAAACTGCTAAAGAATCTTGAGAAGAAAAATTAATCAATTGAAATATTTGACAATTAAACTCATTTACTAAACTATTGCTTAATTGCTCAAATTCACGATCTACACAATTTGTGCTTAGCATTTGCTATATTTACAAGATATGAAAAGTGTTAATATATAATCCACCATTAGTTTTCCACTAATTAAATATTTATTTGTGCTAAATAGTCAATTAAAATTTTTAAAAACGAGGAATTCGTTTAAAAAATTATTCAGTACATTTTTTTGTTCTTATTTCATCTAAATTACAAAATTTTTCAGCGTTAACACTATAATCTTTCAAATGTTTAAACTGATAAATTTAAACAGAAAATGCAAACAGTTTTATAACTACACTAATTAGTTTTTATTAATATCATAGTTATAATTATTATTAAACAAAATACAATATACGAAATTAAATAATATTTATTATATTTAAGAAGGAAATTCTAAGCTCAATTGCTTAGGAGCTTAATGAATTATGAATTACTTATAATTTTCATCAAGACCTTTTAATACTTTGAGCCAAAGTGTACTGTCAAAAATAATGATTAGATTGAATGAGAATCAACTTTACATTGCATAAGAAACTATCAATCCAAAAACAATATGAAATTCATCTACAAAATATTTACTCAACTTATATATTAAAATATATAAGTTGATAATATATATATAGAAAATCCAAAACACCTTTGTTAGTATTGATTATAAAGTTATCCTCACCTTTCATTTTATTTATGATAATTTTCAAGTATTTAAAGAAATGTTTTCCCGTATAGTAATTATAACTGCCAGTGCTACAAGTTACGAATCTAAATTTTATTGGTTATTTTTATGAAATTTTACTGTTGGGAACAAATAAGGATAGTTAAAAGAGCAAGTCTTAGCTTTAGTTTTTTTAGCAAAAGCTCATTCTTTTATCCAATTCCTTTTTCCCGGTACTAATTAAGTTGTAAATCGAATTAGAGTTATATTCATTATTTAAAAGTTCTTTATAATAAGAAATTAAGACAGTTTAATGCAGATAACGTCACAACTAAAGAACGTGGAATTTATTTTAACAAATTATTGAAAAAAATAAAAAATTTAAAAGAGAAGTTTATTATTACAGTAATAGATAAATCGGCAAATAATTTCTGTTTAATTTGTTTCATTAAAAAAACCAATAAAATTTAGATTCATAACTTGTAGCTCTGGCATTTATAATTACTATACGGGAAAACCTTTCTTTAAATACTTAAAAGTTATTATTTAAAACTAAAATTAAAGATGAGGATAACTTTATAATCAATACTAACAAAGATGTTTTGGATTTTCTAAAAGAAATTGAATGTTTGAATCCCCACCTGAGGGTCACCCTTGAGAAAGTCTTCATTATATCTTTCTTTTTGGTTCTTTGACTTTAAATTAATATTAATTTCTAATTTTTATTTTAATTTGATTTTACATTACCTCTTATTAAATCAGACTGAAATAATATTGCATTTAAAATTCTTTTTCAGTCAATATTTTTACGTTTTAAATTAGTTCAGTCCAATGTGAATACATCAGACTTTTATTTCAAAACATTGATTTTTTAAAATTTTCTGCAATTAAATTTATAGATTAATAAATTAAGTTTTGATTTTATAAACATTAAACATTCTTATAGTAATGGTGATTTGATTCGAATAATGATATTTTTCGTAATTTGATAATTTAACTTGGAATACTATCTTTATCATTCATAATAACGATTTGAAAGTATATTTTAGAATATTTGAGCTACTCCACATGCTTAAAATACTTTTATTCATTTAGTTTGGAAGAAATAACTAAAAGTTTAAATATCATTTCGTGTTCTGAACTTATTTTGCTATTTAGCATCATGAGAAATATCGCTTATAGAATGAAAATATTAAATTAAAGCAAAGTCAACAATATAAGCATTTTAATTATTTCAAATAAATTACAATCCGAAATAAAATGCAGAGAATACAGCTCAATATTGCTGAAACACTGTTTGATACATTTTTTTTAAAAAAAATTTCTTTCTATATCTTTCATTCAAATGACATGGAAATTCGATATTCTTCTTTTCTGAACGATATCGTTTTGGATGGATTCATAATGCATGAATTATGCGAGAAATAATTAAGCTTTCATTTTTAGAATTTACGTTTATTATTATTATTATTTCTTATATTTAAATAAAAAAAAACTATGCTTTTTATGCCCCATAATCAAACGGCATCTTAATAGAAGAATTATGCAACATTTCTACAATTTCAGTTTTCACTTTTAAAATTTATATTTATTATTGTTACTTCTTATATTAAAACAAAATACTATGATTTTCTATGCACCATAGCTTTCTTTTAAAAAGCTTTTGAAAACGCGCATTTTCATGTAAACAGGAAAACTTTTACGCAAATTTGACGCTTTGATATGAATCTAAATGCACTTCTACGCAACACGCTTCAAATGTAAATCATCAAATAAAATTATAAAAATAAAATTCAAACTTACCTTTCAAGGAAATATGTGTATCCGCATTGTCACAAGCTGCACAAAACCAAGATTACGTTGTGTAAACAATAAGTAAGCGTAGATTGTTACCGGTTCGCAGTTAGCTTACTACAAGCAACCTAGCACTACTGACATGATAAGTAAAAAAGAATTTTGCGGACATGTAAACGCAAAGTGAATGGCGATCAGGGCTTCTTTGGAAAGGACCGGTTCATCAAGAACTTAACTGCCAGGGAAAAAAATAGCATTCCTTTTTTATTTATTTTTTTAATTCAGGGCATTGTAAATCTCTGCCAAGTTGATGCTAATTCTTCGCGACGTATGCTTATTTTTGATGTTGCTACACTCAAATCTGGCAATCCGTGAGTGCCTCTCTTTTGATGATATGTTCCGAATTATTCCTTCAGGGCATGTCTTTTTTTTTCTCCAAGATTTTTTTTCTTTTTCTGATCAGCGCCTAATTCAATTTCACGCATTAAATAAATAAACAGAAATAGCTAGAGGATATTTCTTTGTTACATCTTCAATTCTTCATGTAAAACTAGTTAAAGCTTAATAAGTGCTTTCGTCTCAATCCATAATTCTTTTAATATCCATTGAGGAAAGTGGTTTCGCTGTAGGCGGTTTCTGGTATTGTCTGGGAATTCCCTTGTTAAGAGAATGTTTTTGCGAATATAAAGATAAAAACTGACTCATGAGATTGTTCAAGTATTTCAAGGAGCCGTATTGTTTTTCTGTAATTAATACAAAAAAATTTAATTGTTTTTGAATAATAAGGAAAGTAATATCAAAATAAAATTAAACGTAAGCATCTAAAATAACACTATTAAGTAGAAAAAAGTGGATTTTTTATTACAAAAACATAAAAGGAATCACAAACACTTTTTTTTCAGTGAATGTTCTTGCATTTATAATTTTCAAAAATGCTTTCAGAGATCTTCAAATGAATCGGAATTTAAGTTAATCGAACTTTTTCAATTTTGGATATATATATATATATATATATATATATATATATATATATATTACTTCTTGTAATCAAAGTTTGAAACAATAACAATAAATAAGCACATAGAAATGGTCTCTCAGAAACTTACTCGCCTACTTCCAATGCAAGTTTTATCGTCCTTCCTCTTTATAAAAGGTGCTGTGGCCTGTTGGTAAGGTGTCTGCTTCGAAACCGAATGGCTTGTATTCGAGACCCAATTCCACCGAAGAACCGTCGTATAAGTGAGTCTGCTGCACTTAAATCCGTCTGGACCAAACGTCTCTCGATGGTGTGGCGTGGAAGCTTGGAAAGAAGGTACCAGTTCAAGTGCCGTTCTCGTCATCTGACCGTGGTTCAAAATTACGAGGTTTGTCCCAAAATAGCCCTAGTGTTGCTTTAAAACGGGACGTTACTACAACTAAACTAAACTCGGACGTATAAAATTGTGGACTTTGCCTGGTATTGACGAACAATAATTACGACTTTGGTATGAATGCAGCACTTTTCTTGCTTCAATTGTGCAAATATTTATTCTGCATGCTTTTTCTTCTGACTGATTGAAACCGAAATTTGACATAGAACTACAGTTGCAGTCCTAAAATAAGCTACCTAAGCTCATTGATTTATGTCGTAGCATTTATAATTCATTGAGTTAATATGATACGAAAGTAAATACAGATAGTTATCTTATCCTTTAAAAGATTTTAGTTGAAAATTAGATGCATATTAGTACTTTAGATCATAAATCTGCATAACAGAATTAACTCATCTTGCTCTCTTCATTTTGTAGTTGTCGTATTAACTTATACTCGGACAGATGGACAAACCTTATTTAGCTCACACTTTGGCAGAAATCTATATATTTGGTCTGAAGTCAACATGCCAAATTCTTTGAGATATCGTGTTCACAGCATATATAATTCCAAAAATGTGTTTTCCAAACTCAGAGAGATTTGCAACTACAGACGTATCAAATTTTGAATTTTGTAAACGACTGCATTGGTTTCTTATTTTACACTTCGTGTACGAGAAAGAAAATTTTGCAGCGAAGCAGCTAATCAGATTTCTTGAAGTGTTAAAGATCGATTTAGTAATTACATTTGTATGTGTATTTATTATTTATCTGTTTCTAAAAATAATTTGTAAGTTTTATAGATGATTAATAGCGTTCTTATATATATTCGATGATTTAAAAAATGTACTTGTTTTTTAGATGAGCAGTTGGTGTATTTCGGTTTATTTCCAAAGTGTCCATGCTCATAGTCAGCGGCAGTTCTGTCCCATTACGTTTCATGTCTTCGTAAAGATTATTAAATTTGTTTAATCTACGAAGATGATTTTCTTAAATCCTACCCAAGTCCTGTTATACTAGTGGAAGTGGTCTCCACGAAAATTTCTAATATGCACTATAATATAAGTTTTACCCCTTTCATCCTATATAAAACTGTTGACCTTGTATGCCATTGGAGAAAAGTAGCTATGAAATATTGATTTTCGGCGTGCATTTATCATTTTTACTAACTCGTTGTGTGATTCGTGGCGAGTGGTTTGGCGATTGATCCCTAGTATGCGAATATTACCCGAAAAGGTAATTTGTATTTTAGGTGCATTTTCTTCAACCAAACTAACGCAAAATATATGGAAAGGGGTCACATGAGCTCTAGAAATGGAGGTGTGGTGTGGTGTTAAACCAATATATATGTAATACAGAACTATAATTGTCGTGTTTACGTGCTTCTGAAAGTGCAGGCCTAGATGGAATTTGGTACTAAAGTTTTTAGGTATCTACACTAGATGTTAAATTTGTGTCCCAAATATTTGCCTCTATATCACTTTATTCTATAATTATAGAGTAAATTTATATTCGAATAGCCGTGATATAAAAATTCCTATTATTTCGTTTAACAGAAATCTACACATTGATGTAAAGACCGTATGACAAATTTATCCGTGTAGCTTCAAGCTGGTTTTGATAGACAGACATAATTCCAAAGATGCGTTTTTCTAACTCTGAGAGGCAGAAGCGCGAAGATTCATCAAGATTTCGTGTTCGGAGTTTTCGAAGACTTCGATACTTTCTCTATGCTTCGTATACGAGAAAGTATAAATGAAACAATGTATTATAGACTGCAGTTATGGAATTATACAAAATGTCCATAATTTTTATTCATTTCGAAAATTAATAGTTCTATCTCGCCAAATATGTAGTTTATGTTTATTGTTATAAATACAAACAGCTTTTCTGCAGAGAAAATTATTGATAAATGTTTAGAACTATGTATAAATCTATGCACATATCTTACTTCCACCTTTTATAAACTTACTTCTTTCTTCTATAAGTTATAGAAGAATGTTTCCAATATTTTATTACAAAACAAATATATATATGTAGAATTTCATGGCATGTAAAAACAAGTATTGGAAACAATTTGATTTCCATAAAATATATTTAATGACTTTAATTATTAATTTACTAAACAACATGTGAATTATATGATCATCTGATTTTAATTCCTCAATGTTATAAACTGATATTAAAAGCTCTCAAAAGTACTATATTTTACTAATAAAAGTAATCAAAATGTCTCACTCATTCTGTGGTTCAAATTTTAACTAGTATGACAGAAGGACTAGTGACGAAAATTTTCATCTAGAATATAATAAATGCAAAATAATTAAGATATAATACAATGAGCTTAATATTTCAAAATTTAATTTATCAAAACCACAAATTGAAAATAAAATTCATTTTATAAGCTTCATGTAATTAAAGTAATTTTGGATTATTTGAATTTATATGTTTTAGAATGAAATTTAAACTAATTCTAACATTAAATACTATCAAATCTTATTAACAGCTGATGAACTCAACCAAATGGAAGTTACAGATATAGGTATATTTTCGCATAATTTAAACATTCAAGATAAAAGATCAGAAAACATACCGAGACAAAGTAAATAAGTTCTTATTTTAACAGCTTTCAAAGCAAAATGTTTCTCATGCGTCTTAATAAATCATCATTACAATTTGAAATGCTGTTCCCAAAATTATTGGAAAGTAATCCATCAACAAATAAGACGCTGTTTAAGTATTTCGAAATGAGAAAGTAATTGACTTAGCGAAAGTGTGACAAATGTGATATTATCGTATTTATGCTGAATAATTTAACGGCATTATTGTACTGTAATATTTGTCAGTTAAGTTTAGACTTGTAATTAGATATGCTTTCTTTCTCGCAGTTACTCGAAAGTAACATTCAATTTCTGATAGAATGAATGCCATTTATTTATCATTTATTTCATAACTGCTTTTGAAAACTCTCTCATGAGCAAAAGATAATGAAACATTTTGATGAAGCATAAATATTTTGTGATAAAATAATAATCTGCGAAGATAATAGTTTTTTAAATATAAATTATTTTCCATTTCAATTATTTTTAGATTCACAGAAGCTGAATTTTTTCTTTTATAATTATTTTTCTCTTTTGTTCATTTGATTTCAAATGTTTAATACTTTGGCAACGGAAAACGCATTTTCTTTGTGAAATTATTGATGAGAAAAATGCATTTATTTCAAATTTTCCAAGACATTAATTATATGAATTGAATCAGTTAGATTAAAATCATGTTTTAAGTCAAATACAATTGATTCTGCGTTTGTTTCTTTGTTTCGTTTTATTGATATCTTATTATAAAGATATTTGAAAGGTCGCATAGACTTCGCAATTTAAACTACTGATCCTAAGCAGTTACTTACTTTTTAAATTTTAGTTACTTACTTTTTAAATTACTGATCCTAAGCAGTGATACTGATTACACTAAGATAATGATAATTTCCTCATTACACTAGCGGCGGATGCTTGAATTATTTGTTTTGTGATCGTAATGGCAAATGGGTTATGCATGTACACTGATTCCGAATTCGAGAATCTCTGGTCTAGAGATGGAGGCTGATATGAGGGAAACTGGCTATCTGATGAATTTGAACAGATTAGAAATACGAATTTGAATCCACACATCATTTTGAAAGCTTTCATATAATTCAATTGCAAGTTGACAACGCATTTTTAGGTTCGACCGATAATTACTGTAAAGTCATTCCGAATCCCTGGCACTGAAATACCACGTTATTTCCCCTGAGAACTTTAATTGATAACTAGCTAATTCATTAGGCCGATTAAGTAAAACTTATGATTGCTGTTGTCATTTAATATTATGCATTTATATAAAAAAATATAAAAAGAGTGTAAAATATAGAAGATTGAAGATTTGATCATTTGTCAAAGAATATTCTTTGATGCCAAAATATACCTCTGACAAAATAATTGCATTAAAATATTATAGAAATTTATTTTAGTTTTTATTAAAATATATAGAATGATACTTAATGATTTAATTCTAGAATTTGTTACAAAAATATTTTTATTTACGGTTAAAACTGCTTTTATGTCTTACAGATCGTTTTCTTTTTTTTTTCGAATCAATTAATAATATTTTCAACTTCATCTGTGCCTGAAGTGGTAATAGAAACTTTTATTAAACTTTATCGATTTTTGTCAAATGAAGGAATAATAAATTCTTTTTGAAATAACCATAGATGTGTGCATTTTGTTAATATACATTTTCCTGCCAACATTGCAATAATTATCTCCTTTTTCCTGGCATTTCTACTAATTCTTCACCGTGTACACTGTTTTAAATAATGCATGTCTAAATTTTTATTTCCTTTCAATGCCTTAACAGTTTTAGATTAATCAATATTATGAAAAAAATTCAAGATGCTAATAAGAAAGATCATTACTATGCTCATTAGAGAAACATGAACAAATTCTTTTTTATTTACTCTCATAATAATTTTCTTAACAAAAATTTATTAATCTATATAACTAAAAACAAGCAACCAAAAATTTGTTAATTATTTTATAATATTGAATATTTTATAATAATTCTTTTTTTTCTGTATTTTCTTATAATAGATATAATTATTGATAATGTCATTATTAATATTAAAACAATGCAATTAGTTCGATGAATTAACTGCCTTCAATATCTTACATTTTCTATCATTTTTGGATAAATAATCAATGCTACATTAAGATAATATCGAGTGTCATTAAAAGAAATGATCCATTTAAAAAATACTGTATGTTTATTAAGAAAAACATTAGCGAACTACCCCTAATTTACTCACATAATAATTTTCTTAAGGATACGCACGTTCTTCAAATTATCTGAATTAATTTAATTTCTATCATTAAAATATTTCATTTTAATCAATTTAGGATTGCAAGAATTTTACAGCATTTAAAGTAAATGATGCAATAATGCTAGTACAAACAGTCTTTAAGGAAGACATATTCCGTATCTGCTTTTCTTTCGAGCTTAAATACCCTTAAGGTCGTCTTTATCGTGTATCATTTGTCTCATCTACTTAAAGGGATGAAAACTTCCCGGAATCTGTTGCAACTAATAGCTGTGTAAGCTTCCTTAAATGCCTCAGCGTTATCGCAATATGTAGGTCAAATCTGATGAAAATTTCATAAATGAAGAACTGGCGAACTTTAGTGAAATTCCTGACACCTAATTGGATTAAATATTGCTAGATGTTTCCCTATCGGAAAATAGTAGAGGCAATAGATTTTTTTGAGAACAATAATTATACCTCTTAAATCGGTGATTGAAATTAGATATGAATTGAAAATTTGGGTATAACGGTTGTTGATAACCGTTATCAATTTTTTTGAAAACTGTTTTTTTGGATTTATTTCAGGACTATAAAAATAAATAACATAATAAATAATAAAAATAATAATCATAGTTAAAAATTGGAAATGTCTTTTTTTATGCTTTATATTAACAATTGTATTGTAAAATTTTGCGATTCTACGTGAATTGAAAATTGATAGTATTTCATATAAGCTTATATTTACTTGATAGCGATGTCTTTGTCATTACTGCTTCTCATTTTGATTGAATTTGAAATGAAAAATGTATACATAATGGACACAAAAATTCATTGGGCTTCCAAATTTCTAATCTGAAACATCATAGCATAGAAGCTATAACATACCAAGCTAAAAATTTATTTAATATCATTGCAACGCATGTCATTATATTTAGTAATTAAAACTATGGAATTTATTTTTTAAGTATATATTTTTTTAAAAAATTAATATGTGGTAAACATAGAGAAAAAAGGAAATGAAATAAAATTTGTATCTGTCAAAATCTTATTTAAAAAAACGTTTTTAAAAGTGGGTTTTATGCAATAATATATTCTAAATTTATATATTCTGAAAGGAACAATATAGATTTGAGTTAATTTTAATTTGAATATCATATATAATCAAAATTTTGAAAATATTTGTAAACATCTACCGATAATATAAATAGTTACCAAATTTGGAGCTTGTCTTGTCTGCAACGCATCTTAAAATGCTTTATTTTCCTGTGTGCAGATCAATTGCCATATTATTTAAAAATTTCGACTGCGCATCATGTCCCAATTTATAAATAATATGCCAGTCTATAAATCAGATGTTAAATGTATTCTGATTATCCTCGTATTTAAGTTCTTAATCTATTTAAAATTATTTATCAATTTTTTTACAAGCACAGATTGACAGTGTTAATAATTATTTAAATAAAAAATAATGAATTTGTTCAGATATTGCAGCGAATTTATAATTAAATAAAGTTTTCGCAAAATTACCTGTAATATTACGCAGAATATTCTATTGTAAGTGTAGATTAAAAAGTAATTCGAATGAAAAAAAAATATAAAAATATATTTACTTGGGTACTATGGAATTATGCATTAATATTTGTAATCCTTATAGCAAATTCCTTAGTAACACAAAATACAAAAAAAAGATGTGTTTATTGAAATATCCTCCCACCTCCCCCCAAAAATCTCTCATGGCTAAAATGCAGACATAAATGCATAACAAGTTTTTTTCCAAAAAAATTAGTATTATCAAACTTTTTCAAAATTTTAAGATAAATGGATTGGTTTAAAAGTCAATGTCTTTTTGGGTTTTTTTAGATATTTTTCTGCATCATTAGTTATTCAAATACTTTAAAAAAATAGTCCATGATGTGAAAAGGTCGGAATATTACACCATTTCCTAGTGTGATTTACACTAGGAAGAAAGAATTTTAAAAGAAACAAATGCGTATCTTGACACCATTTCTAGTGATCATAAATTTTCATTCATTTCATTAATCGGAAACAATGAGCTCACAAATCTGCAAACAAAACAGTGAATAATTTTTTATAACATAACTATTTTACTACAAAGAACGTAATGTTTTACTACAAGGGAGGGGTTTATCAGAGATTTATTGTTTTTAAGCGCGCTGCATGAATTTCAATGAAGATCTAAGAAACCGCCTTTGAAAGTGCGCGTTCACTGTCATGTGGATAAGATTGATGGACAAAAAGAATGAGATTTACAAGACAAGGCCTGATCCGAATTAAAAAGTTTGATCTCAACGCCTCAAAGGTCAACCTCCTATCTTGATCCGCTACGGTTGCGGATACACTGTATTAAAATCATTATTTTCTCTATTAAGTTGTTTATTATGGTTCCTATGTATATATAAACATGATAAGCGATACAAAACGTTAATTTAGACATTATATGAGAAATGGAAGCTAATGTGGTATTTTTTAAGATAACCGATTGTTACATTAATAAATAGTCTATTTTTTGATTACGATGCAAAAAAATAACAAAGCAATCATAATTGCTTTTTTTTATATATGATTCTAGCCCTGAAAAATAAAATAACTGTATTTTTCTTATTCATTTTGGCATGTTTCTTTTGCAATTATGGAGTAGGGTTTTATGTGATAAGACTTCTAATTAACAAAGCTTTTATATTAGAGTAACGAAGAATATTTACTTTCAAGCATTTATTAAAAAGGAATCGCATTTTTGTTCTTTAATGATGTTTTATATCATTTTTTTTCTGCTATGACTCATTAAGGTTATCCAGATAAAAGATATCGCGTAATTTGATTGTTAATAAGTAGTTGATTTATTTATCAATAAATAATCTCATTTAAGATTTGATTATATCTTAATAAATACATCACTAAAAACAATACTAATATATGTTTTATAATTAATGAAAAAAATTCTTTAAATATATTTTTAAAATTTGTAATGAATAATTTTTTCTATTATTTTTCATGTAGCAGAAACTTTAGTATGTTTTTTCAATTCAAAAATACAGAAAAAAATAAACTGTATTATTTAAATTAAAAAGATTTCAATGATTAAATTTGAATTTAAATGTATTAATTTTATTTTGCTCTGAAAGACCCTTGTTACACAGAGCGTTCCATTGTAATAAGACATTTGAAACATTTAATAGTACAGAAAAACTTTCAACCTTCCAGAGTTAAGGTTAATTATTTTAACCCTTAACTGGGGAGGTGAAATTTTAGGACTTAACTGGGGAGGTGCGGTCTACGAGACCGCATTTCATTTACACTCAAATTGAATTTTCTAATGAATGCATTAGTATGAAAAACTGCCAATATATTTTGCAGATATTTTTCTTGATATATAGATATGTTTTAGAAATTTTTCAAAATATATTATCATTGAAAAAAGTAAATACATTGGAACATACATTTTCTTTTCAAATTACATGTTACAATAAATAATATTCTTGAAAAAGCATATTACTTTTTACTTTTTAAATCATATTTATTTTTACAGAATATGAAGGTATATAAAAGACAATATAATGTAAAATTCAACAATTATATTAAAAATTAAAAAAAATGACAATGGGTAAAATTGGCACTTTTTTTATCGGCTTGTGTGACTTTCATAGCACGGTTTTCTAGGACATTTTAAACATATAGGTTTAGAACTAGTACAAAAATCAACCTATAAATTCTGTATATATATATCTTGGTATATTAATATATTTTATAAATTTTTCAAAATACATTATCACTAGAAAAAATGATGATGTTTGAACATACATATCAAAATCAGTTCAATCCGAACTTTCTTCGAAAAACTCTTCTGTACAATTATCCTTATTACTAAAATCACTTTCTGCTTCATTTAAAAGTGTCTGGAGCACTGCTTCATAATAGGAGCAATAAACTGGATGATATTTCGGCTCCCAAGTTTTAGCGCCATCTTCTAAGCCTTGTTTATCACTGGGACACTAACAGGAAGATGCGGTCTAAGAGACCGCGCTCGAAGAAATAACTGAATTATATTAAAAAGCATCTGCTGAAATCGGTTGAAAAAGTGCACGTGTATTGAAGGTCACAAAACAGGAAGCTACAGGGTCAATCCATTCAATTGAGCTAAAAATAGAATAGGGGTGATCGAAAATCCATCGCTAGCGGTCTCACAGACCGCACGTCCCCAGTTAAGGGTTAAAGAGATGTTTTTAAACCGATATTAGGACTATATTGGGGAAAACCTCTTTTTTTAAATCACGGTCAGATGACGATGACTATATCTGGATTGGAGCTCCCTGTATACAGGTGGTAACCTCTGATGGATTTAGCATGCACTAAAGTCACTTACACGGTAGAATCAGTTTTCAAGCGAAAAACCCTGGTGTCAGAAGTCCCAGATCTTAGCCCCAGGCCACTTCACCCCCCCCCTCAAATATGCATTTTAACATATTCTCCGTTTTGATAGTCACATTTAGATTCTCAGTTTCGTTACAGTAGATGCTATATAGAAATTGGTTTCATTAATTTAAACACAATTTTGAACTCTTGGAAGAAAGAATGCATAACCCTAATGACTAGTTTTTAGCTATCAATTTATCTTAACCAAGATGATATAATCTTACTGCAACTTCCACTTCCGTCGACAGTGCCCTACCAAAACTGTAGATGCATCCTCTCGTATGTTTCCATAGTTGAAAGGAAAGTCTGAGGCCCATAACTTTATTACAGTTTATTAACCCCAACTAAGCCTAAAATGGCCAATTACACCAACAATGAACTTTACAAAATCTTTAAGCTATTATGCATCCTTAGTGTCTACTGATTATATTCTAATAAAACAATACATATATCCATATTTTATTCCTAAAGAATATAAGAGAAAATATATGAGATCGCGAGAATGCTTCATTTTTTTTATATATTTGCGTTATATGCCAACAATATATACCAAACCATCGTCTCCGGGTATATGCACCACTGTCTCATGTAATTAATTGAATGTCTATCATGCAACATATTCTTATGAAACATTGCCTCCTTTATCCTTCAGTTGATTATCCCGCTGTAGCAAGTTAGATAATTTTCTATTGCATCTATCCAGCGATGGACGAGACTTGTGTATTTATCATTTAAAATTAAAGTGTTAATTACATTATGATACTATAGCTTCGAAAATATAACTCACTTTATTACATCTATTAGCCTATTTGGATTGATATATATTTTTTAAAAAAAATAAATATCAATATTAAATATATATCGGCAGAAAGAAGCTTATTTACAAGGGAAAAACCATCAATATAAAATATATCAACTTATTATATAGAATAGATATTGATATAAATCTAAAATTTTATACATAATTAAAAGTGAAAACAGTCAATTTCATATCAGTTAGATCAGATTTATATAAAATAACCTTCATGTTTCAAATATCGTAATTTTTAACTTCATTAGTTTACGAATAACGCATTCTTGAAAAGTCATTTATTCTCTCCTTAAAATATATTGACAAAAATTGAACACATATTTTATCAGCTCTTTTATATGGAATAAATATTTATATATCTAAGATTTTATATATAATTAAATGTGAAAATAATCTGTTTCATATAGATTAGAACAGATTTATGAAAAATAACGTGATATTTCTAATACAGTCATTTTTTTCTTCATTTAAATATTCTACAAATTAAGCATCCTCAAATTTCTTTTATTTTATGTTTAAAATATATAGACATAAACTAAACAAAAAAGATTTCGTTCCATAAGAAACATATAAATTCCCAAAATTTAAAATTTGTTTTTGTTACTTTGAAATTCTTAATAATGTCCCATATATTTCTTAAAATCTTAACAATTGGTTTTATTCTCTTAAAAATTGCTGAATGTGAAAAAAAATATTTCAACTCTATATTTTCAGAAGCAGATTTCAACAAAATAACTGAAAAGGAAAGACGTTTCGGCATACAGTTTACAATTTGATGAGTTTTCCCGAATAATCACACTGCCTCAAGGTCTTCCAAAAATTTCAAAAAGTGAATCTTCTTTGTCAAAAACTATTCCATTCTCTAAAAAAAATTCTCAAAGATGCATTAAATTAGAAACGCTACTTTTCTTTTAGTCCTTTACTAGATAACTTGTTTTTTACAAACAAGGATTATGTATGCTGCATATTTCATCATTTTCACCTGAACGTTACCTGTTCCATTATTACGATTTACAATATGCCCTACAAAGATACATAACAACGGTGAAGAATTTCAAAAGAACAGGTAATGTTAAAAAGGAAAATTCTTTATTTCTTTCAACTCCTTCATCTTTTTTTAATCAAAGAATGAAAGTAAAAACGCTTTCTATTTCCTTTTAACTCAAAAAGAAAGCGCCTCCGTAAAAGGAAATCGGTTTGAAACTACAGAAGTTTCGATGGATATTACTCATTTACCTTGAACTGACGATTCTTTTCCTTCAGTATTTTATGTTCCATTTGATGTTTCTTTTTCACTTTTGTTTGACCTTTCCTTTCTTAAATTTGACCTACGTCATCTCATAATATCTTTCGAGGAGGGAAATGAGGATTATAAGCCAAAAAAAAACGTAATGGATTCGTCATAGAATCTAACAATGTAGTAACTGATGATCAGTACGTTATAGTTGCGGGTAAGTCATATTTCCATTTGATTTATTGATTTTTTTAGAGTTTTTGAATTGAAATAAGAGATAAACAATCTTTTTATTCCAAAATTGACCTTGGCTTAGTAAATAGTATTTTTTTTCATTCCTGGAAGGGATATTTACTTTTAGCACGAATACATAAAAAAAGAGTTTTGGCTCTAAAATGCTTAATTAAAAAAATTTATTCATCATATAATGTGACGATTATTTTTTTTTATAATTATAAATAATTCTTGAGCTATTAAACAACAAATTATCCAAATTTATTTATCTCTCGCTCAATGATAACGAGGTAATTAAGTTATTCCAAACTTCAAATCTTTAATTACAATTAACGATCCAATATTGATAACAATATAACAATGAAAAAGTTTCGAATATGTAATATATTTTCATCTGGCAGTTCAGAAAATATGCGCGTGTGTGTTGGCGTTCTATAGCCAGATTGTTTATTACTTGGAACTGACACATTTAATACAAATATACTTTCGAAATTATGTATGTACCTTATATACCTTGAAGCGTTTTTTACAATTTGTTTAAAGCATTAGTCAATTGAAAAAAAAGTTATTAAAGAATGTCAGCGATATATCACCAAAAATGCTTTGTTAGTTACAGCCAAAATGCATATATGTTCGTCTGGTGGCTTATACGCTGATACCTAAGTGGAAAATCAAACAAAATACCTGAGTCATATTTTAGAATTAGAGAAAATATTACTAGTAAGAACTGATTCTTAAACTTTGCAACTCGAAAATTTTCTTTTTAAGGCAGATTTTAGTAACGTCAATTTTTTTTCTTAAATTTTCTCAAATTTTAATTTTTTTTAACAATGTTCAGAAATGCATACCAATGATGCAATGAAATTTGAACCATTTTCATTATTTTATTCAATATTTAACCTCATGATTTTTCTATTATTGAATGATTAAAAAAAATCTTGTTATTACATGCATAGATTACATAAGGAATTAATAACCTATTATACATAACTGAGAATTATGATGTATAATAGAAAGACTGCCTAGTCTTAGTTAAGTGCCCGGACGTTACGTTTCCAAAGAAATTATATTTTCATGAGACTTGATTCATCAGGAAAATGCACGGATTCATTAGGAGACTTGATTCATCAGGAAATGCAACATTTACATCACATCACATAATGTGTGATTTACATCACACAATGTGATGTAAATGTGATACATATGTGAGATATGTGATAAAATAAAATAGCTTTAATGTCTCGCGGATTTTGATGCTTAAAAGTGTCTTGAAGAAATGATGAATATCAAATTATGTTTAAGATATTCAAGTAAAATTTAGAGCAAACTATTATCAGGGCGAACTGCTTGGTTACAAAAGGGGGTTAATGTATAAGATTGTTAAATACTTTGAAAATTGGTCCATTGGACAGATTCTAAATAGAAATAATATATTTATATGTAGATATGCGCATACTTGTGTATAATTGCGTAAGATGGATTTATTAAAATAAACCATAAAAATAAAGTAATAGTATTTATATTCCAAACAAGAGCCTTTTTTTTATTTGCAAATATTAATTTCAATAAGAACTGGGAAAATATTATACAGTTTCCAGAAAGAAAAAAAAATCTAATCAACTAAAATATGCATTTTTGTATATAATATATTGAACTATTTTTTCTGTCTATAAATTTTGATTTTATTCAAATATTTTAGTTATTTTTATTTAATTTCTTTTGAGTAATTTTAAACTATCAGAATAATAAATTGGTCAGTTAATTTTCATTATATTATTCTTAATTCTATATCTGTTGCCATAACAGTGTTCTTGTGGAAGTAAACATACATTTAAGTAATTCGTTTATAACATATGGAAATGATTTAGTGTTTTTATCAAGTGTATTTTTAAATAATAGATCAGAAAAGACTATTTCATTAATATATACAAATAAAACAATTTGTCTTGAAAACTAAAGAATTAACAATATTCAACTCTTGATATAGCTATATTGTCCCGATTTCCCTTTTATGAATCCTCAGCTTCTAGGTAGTAATGAGGGAAATGCAGACCATACAAAATTGATTTGAACATGATGATAAATATCTCACATGTTGAAACTCTCAACTCGAATACAATTGACTCATAAGCGATGGATTAGATAAGAAAAAAAAAGTCATTTTTTTTCTTCTCTTTACTAACAAATGTATTAACATACTTATATGGCAACTCTTATTATCTGGAGAGCACCTCAGAAATGGGGATACGAAGTTAAGGTCACCCTGATGGGTACAGAAAGGATGTGGAATTGGCTACTCCTTACTAATGGTTGGACATGCTTCCAACGTGATGGATTGTAGCATGGAGGGTGATGGTCCTTATGACTCAATCGCAGTTCCAGCCAATGTTGTCGTTGTGTTTCGAGCATTCAAACTAATTCGAATGCCTATGGGAGGGGCAGAAAAGCTGTTATGATTTCCATATCGTATTCGAATTTCTATTTGTATCTCCATTGAGCTCTCTGAATATAAAAAACTTTATAAAAATGTAGCTTTGATTCTTTTAATTTTATTTAAAATTTTACATATTACATATTTAAAAACTAGGTGACTATAACGTGTTTTATTTTTAAAGATTTTACTTTTTTCTTTTTTTTTCTTTTTTAAAATTTTAATTAGATGTCTTTAAGTCTTAAAAATTTCTTCTAAGACATATGCTTTATAATTTTTTGTTGTTTCTTTTGTACATTTTGAGTAATTCTGTACAGATATAGTGATTTATAGACATTTGCAGTAACATTTGCTCATCTTAAATTCCCCTTTTCCTTTCGTAACAGAGCCTTTCACCATTTTGGAGTGAAGAAATAAAATGAATAAGAAATTGTATTTAAAATCACTCCCCCCAAGTAAGATGTGATTAGGAGGTAACGTTGATAATGCCATGTTGCGACAAATTATAAGACTATCAATTAAAACTACCAACAAATTTGGATTTGCAAAATTATTTTCTTCTGAAAACATACCTTAATTATATTCTCCATGAAGTACTAGTAAAAAAAACATTGCAGTTTGGGATTTAATATACTACATTTAAAGAAGCACTTACACTGATGTGCAATTTGTTTTTGACAATCAAATTATTTATTCTATCTCTCACTCTATTATACACTTTATTATTTCAAATACTTATATGAAATCTTAAAATCTCAAAAGAAAAATATTCACTCTCACAATTTTATTCTTGAATATTAATTTATATTTCATTATCGAAGATATTTGAAATAACTAAAACAAAAACAACCACAAATGTTCTTAAAAATGATAATTATTTAAAGCAACTAACTTATTCTACTGAGATCTAATCAGCTTCATCTTTTAATTAAATTGCATTTGTTTGTCGTCTTTGATGTGACGAAACGAATCACACAGAAAAAGAAGGAAACCGATTTATTAATGGGATTTTCATAACTAAATGAAATTTAAGTTAATTACAAAGGATAGAGTTTTGAAATGTTCCAAATAATTAATGGTTTGTTATTTAATATAAAAAGACAGATTTCTTAATGCTATCATGTTCAGGGAACTCTTAATTACGGATTTATTTTTAGTCAAAAGAAAAAAATTTTTGCAAGTCCATGATGCTAATTTGTGTGTTGATGGCCATACATTTTTGTATTTATTTCAATAATTATGAATTTTTAGAAATGAATTAAATTTTCTATTATTAAATTTAATAATTTCTTTCTCTGTAAATATCTCAAAAAAGGAATTGATTTAAATTTTTAATATTTGCCTCAAACAAATAAAGAGACTGCTTTCTGAGATTACAGAGGTTTTATTTATTTTATTTTTTTAAAACAATTGAATCAAATCATAATTGAAAGATCATTTAGAAGAAAAATCTGAATTTTAAATGAAAACGATGCAAATATATATATTTTTCTAAATTTATAAGAGTTACCGTAAAATTATTTATAAATACATTAAAAAGTCAAATGTCAATAAAAGTAATTTCCATAGATTTCCTAATTTCTTTTCTAAGTTTTATTTCTTGTTTTAAAGTTAGTTTGTTAGTCAATATGGAACTAGACATATAACGAAACATTCGTTCATTTTAAATAAATAACAAATTTATAATAAAAAAACAAGGTAATCATAAACATATACATTGTTAACGTTTTTATGGTCATCAATTTCTCATTAAGCTCTAGTATATCTACAAACTATAAAAAAATATGTACTTATTTATCTGTTTTCGTTTTAGATATCAGTTATTAACCTTTTGCCCTTAAAAAAACTGATTTACCATTTTGATGCTTACTGTGCTCTGCAGGTTGCTTCCGCAGTTAGAGGACAACGCTATTATTTTAATTAGTAACCAAGATAAATAGTAATTACCTCAGTAAAAATCTGCCCAAATTTCTTAAATAAAAACACTCATATGTTTTTTTAATATAAACTCTGAGTGGAATTTAATGTCATCTTAGTGGCGCCGTTAGAGAGTATACAGTTAAAAACATTATGCTCTGAATAAAAAGAATATTTCACTTCTGGACGATTATCTCCAGCAGCTCTGGATAGAATTTCACGAAATAAAATTTGTTCATATTTTAACATAACATAATGAAAAATACGATATGTCAATTATGGTTCAGGTTTGATTATCAGTGCAAGAACATCCAAAATAGACGTAATAAGAATTAAAAAATATAGAGGCAGTACAGAGTGAGGATAAACCGCTCGTATGTTTATATAATATTCAAAACACAAATTTGTAGCAACACATTCATATGAGTTCTTGATATAGTCGCCCAGCTCATCAACAAACGTTTTTAGATCATGGATGGTTCAGTAAAAGGGAAGTCCTGCTGTAATCTTTCTCCCAATAGCATACCATACATAATTTAAAGTTGAAATGTTCTTAAATCTGGTTGGCAGATCCAGATGCCGAATGCAATGGCATTATCAAGAAATTTATCATTGCTTCTATGTAGACGAACATTGCCTTCTTTTTAAATAATCAGGCTAACTACATCTTATAAAGAAGAATATAAGGCTCCAATTTCGAATCTTTATAACCAATCGTAACCAAAGTTGTGAAGGAAAGAATTTGTTAAATGATGTAGAAATTATTGATATTGGAATATATATACAGATTTAGCTTAACAATTAATTCTCGTCACACTTTCATATAGAGTGAATCAAGGCCTGCATTTTACTAGTCCAAATAAAAAAAAGATGAAGAAATGGATAGGAAATACCAGATGGTGATTTGTTTTGCATCTGTGAGGCGGGAGCACAGACCGCTGTTAAAAACAGGGATACGATCTTCTATTCAACTTTTTTCGAAGGTACTATTATTCCTAATATAGGGCTCGTCTCTTTCCTTAAAGTGGAAAAATCCTTCGCATAGATTGAAAAACAAATTTCTGAACAATAAACTTATAGATTATGTCTTAACAACAGTTAGGAGGTCTTTATCTTTTGTATAACAGAAAGGCATGAGGTTAGCACTGATGGAGCACTGGGAGAGGTAACCACTTAGACACACACACTGTATAATTTGAAGCACAAACTCACGCTGTTAAACCTGTTTAAATAAACGAGGGGACTATCACTTCTATTAAATCTTATATTACGTTCCATCTTATAATATATTTTTAAATGTTTCTTGGGTTGATGATACATATACTTGTTTATGGGGGAACCACAACATTTGTGATATTTTTGTTTGTATTACATCAGTCTTTGCACATACTTATTTTCGTTAAAATCTGCACAATTCCTATAGAAATAATTTGAATTTTGTTAATTTTGAAAACCATTGTACATTTTTCAGCATAATGCTAAGTATTCACTGATACTGTATTCATTTTAAATAAATAAATAAACAAATACTGCATGAATCTAAATTAGTTATCGTTGTAAATACAAGGTAAGTTGTCTTGTAGTCATTAGTTATTCGTTAGGAAGCATCGTTAAGAAGAATGTACTTATCTGCTTCGGTTCAGAATAAGAACTTTTAATGATATGGTCTGAAACAATGGCTTGAAAAGCAAAAGAAAAGCATGCACACAGTCAAAACTACTTTCCCATTATAACTACAATAAAGTGATGAATTCACTAATTTCGCTTCCATGAAAGATAACCCGGAAACGCTTTCTTAATTTGAATATTGCAGTTGCTGAGAACTTGTTCAGAGAAGCAACAGATTTCCAAATTTTCTCAAATCACAAGCAGTTAAAATTTTGACTCGAAAAGAATTTAGCAGGAGAAAAAAATGACCGGTGGTCTCTGGTGAAATGGAATCTCGTATACGATCACGCGACTATCTGGTTCTAAAGCAAAGATTCTATCACCAGACCCTTGCGACGCCTCTGCATTGGAGGAAAACTATTAAATTACATGAAATATTAATTAGTAAATAAGGTAAAGAACAAAAAGTCATATTGACTATTTAATTTTCTCTTTCTTAGAGCAGAGCATTTTAAAGTAAATTGAAAAATATCAGAAAGCAATTAAGTTGCAAATAGCTTCAAAACGTTCGTTTTATAGGTTTGTACCAGGTTTACTAGGTTATTCATTTTTTATGTCAATACTAGTTTGTACTTGGTTTGTACTAATTTCATTATCCTATCTGCATAATCCATTTGCATTATCTGAGTTATATGTTACATAAACAAATTGAACACATTAATATATTTTTAAGAGTGAATTGAAGTATCTTCTGCATTTTAACTCATTGACATACATTTTCGGAAAATTTGTAGTCTAAATGAGCACATAAATTCACTCAGATTATAGAAATTATAACCGTAGAAACTCCAGATAAAAGATTTCCTTTTTTAAAAATTTTAGTTACAATATTTTGGCTCCTCAAAATTGAAACAATTATTTTTATTTTGTAACATGAAAGGAAGTATTCCTAAAGGAAATAATGTAATTCAAATTCTAAATGCATACAATTAAGACAATATTTCTGAAGGATTTTATGCATTTAAATTGTATAATTATTGACTCGTCTTTTAATTTAACTGCAATAATCAAACAGACAGATGACAAAGAAAATGAATGTTTTTTTTCCTTAAATAATGTAACTGATACCTTTTGTATTAATATGATTACCAGCATAATATTCAAATCTAATCCCTCTCAATATGCATATCGATATATATTTTTTTCGTAAGTCTCATACTCAAGAATTTATTGTTTATTAAAAATTATGCCCGAAAAACTGTAACTCATGAAAAAGTATAAACTAAAATTTAAGTGATAAAGAATTTTCATTATAATATTTTTACTGCAGCTTTAATGGTCTGCAGACATTTTATATATCTGATTAATAATTTTATTTTTGCAGCTCTAATTATTACTTTCAGACTAATGAAATGACCTGGAAAAAGATGAATTAAGTTTTTACAATAGAACATTTCTGCACTTGTTTTATTTCAGAAGAATATATATTTTTTTAAATAATAAAAGCTTAGTAATCATTAAATATTATGATCAAAATGGTGCATTAATAAAAATTTGGGTCGCATCTATTAAAGAGAAACTGCATTTGTTTCATTAAAAATATATTTCTGAGAACCTAAGAGAAATATTCCGCTTCAAAAAAAGTAAATTCTATGAATCTAATGATCAGTTAAATGAGGATGCACCAATACATTTTGAAACTGTAGAAAATACCTTCCGAGGAAAAATTGCTCCTTAATGAGCCGTGTGAAAATGCATAGCTGGAGAAAAAAATATACAGAAAAAAAATTCCATCTTTAACAATAATAAAGTGGAAAAAGTTCAACGGAAGGAAATGTTCGAATATTTATGCTTTTAGTTTTTAAAATGGTGCTTTTTGTGTGAATAATAAATGAGCAAGGGATTTTTTGCTGAGTGATCGCTTTTATTCGATTCTGCAGCAATCAATAGTTAACCAGATATAAATTTCTCCTCAGGTGAAAACGTTTTCTTTTGTTAAAAGATGTTAGAATAGTATGACTAGAGTTGAAGTGCTACTAGAGAAGAAATGAACTTCAAAATTATGGTTTTGTCACTGGATGCATAAAGTACTGAGAAGAAAAAAAAATGTTTGGCTCAACAAATTTTTGTTAATTTAAAAATTTTGTCGCGTAAATGAAGTTAGCGTGGATAAACCATGTGTTAACTAAAGTCATTCATCAATCTAAACTCGACACTTTATTCAATGAACTAAAACATATCTGTTTTTATCCACAAGACGAAATGACTCGAATCTTCCAGATTTAGAAAGATACCGAAATTATAAAAACATTCAAAGCAAATGAAAAATAACTAAAAGTAAATCAATAACCAAACAATTTTTAGGCAACTTGCCTGCAGTCAGATACATATTTGCGATACGAATATACGAATTTGTGAAATGTCGCTTTCAGTTCAAAGGATTCTACCAATGAGCCATTCACTCCACGCCTTTAGAATAAGTTTCGCTCCAGTATTAATAAATATATTTATACCTATCTTCTATTTATTTTTTCTTTAACAATCAAATGTGAATTATAATTTTAAATGATCGGATAGTTAGAAATTGCTTAGAATGAAATTTACCGAGCACTGTGCATACACACACCCTTTTTGGAGGTTTGAAGATGTTCAAGTGGGCTATGGAGCCCAGTTGGTACGGTATTCCTTTCCCTCAAGGCCGAAATGTTTCAAATCACACACACACACACACACACACACACACACACACACACACACACAC